>JAGFMF010011464.1:375511-418039 GCA_019455555.1 Galemys pyrenaicus
TGTGGGTCCCCTCCCTGGCCGGCAGCAGGGATCGAACTCGTGCTGCAGTGGCTGCAGTTTGCTTCATAGTGCGTTGCTTAACCCACTGCGCCACCAGGGCGGGCCCCCAGATGATAGCTATTACTAGAAGATTGCTACGTTGATTGTCATTGTGATATTTCTATAAAGCCAATATAGTTGCCAAAAAACGAGATCAGAACTCAGTACCATCTCGTTTATCTGGAATTCCACTTTCTCTAATATTACTTGCCAATAAAACACAGAATCGGAAACGAACAATAAGTCTCAGAAGCAAAAGAGATTCCATGAGAATCTGAGCATTTGACTCTTAGGAGAGAGCCCCTTGAAAACCCTCTGAAGAGGCGATTTGATTTGGATTTTATAGCAGTGGTAAGAATAGAATTAGAGAAAGAACTGGCATGGTAAGGTATACTGCCCAATGAAAGTCATAGATCATAGCTCTATAGTCATAGATCATATGGTAGACCATAACTAGGGAGAAGTGTGATGTGAAGTAAACACAGAGCTTAAGAGCACAGCAGTTGAGGGTTTTTAATCTAGGGACATGCATCCACATACTCCAGTAAGTGGTGAAGACCTTGGACATTTTAGGTCAGGTCTGTGGCAAGTATTCATACAATAGGCTTGAAAAGATAGGGAGGAATAAAGATTTTTCATTTAAAATACTTAAAAACATGTTGATGCTTAAATACCTATTTATGTTGGAATTGTAACTTTCTTAGTTTATTCATTCCCTGCATTTTTTTTCACAAAAGGCTCAAATTAACTGTATTCAGTACCTAATGGCTTGTTAGAAAGAGAAACTAACGGAAAAGTCTGGGCTGAGATGAATCAAGACATTTATATAACTCAAAAGAAGAAAGCTGTACAATAAATGGGATATTGTTCTTATGTGCTTATGGAAACCCTGGTAAACAAACAGAACCAACTTACCTGTCCTGTCTTAGATTTAAGACTTAAGCATGCACAAACCATAGCCTGTCATATTTTCCACTGGGTTCTCTACTCAAGTTATTACTACTTGTTTAAATTTTGAGAAATCCTAGAACTAAACAGTGACTTCTGTAAGTTGCAAATTGCTTTAAGGGGAAACTTCAGTAGTTGTGTGTGTGTAGCTTGGTAAATGATACCCTCATTTGGAATCATGGAACAGAGCATCCTAATTCCTGCTGAGATTCTGTTTATAGAGACACAGGCATGATGAGGGGCTTGTCCCCAAAACTTTGCTGCCATCCACTTGGGCTGTCTATAACTCTCCTCAGCTACAGAACCACAAGAAAATTCTGCCACATTTCCCAAACAAGCAGCAATCAAAATGTCAGTGCTCCTTCCACATCACATATTTTTTGGATGACATATGTGGCTATGTTCTTTTGGGTCAACATTCCTCCTTTATTATGTGGAGTCCCCAGTCAGCTCTGCAAGCAGCACTGCCACTGCTGTGACTGCTAACCAGACAAAATGGATGCAGGACGCATGTTGAGGAAGGAAATGACAATGTGCTTTTATCATCATCATCATCATGTGATGTATAATATTATAATACATATCATATAATAACAAGCATTCGTTGAACGTATTTTATGTGGTAGGCCTTCTAATTTCTACCCTTTCTTGTGGTCGAGCCTTTGACTGTGATAAACCCAGTGCCGTGATACTACAGATTGGAAGTTAACTGCAAGAGTTCATCCACATGTTTTTCCTCATTGCCTGTGATGATTTTATATATTTTCATGTGAAAATGGTACATTGAAAGCGCTCTCTCCTGTGTGCTTATGTGACTTTGGATGAGCAAACCTCCTGAACCTCAGTTTCCTTTTAGGTGGGCAATGGAAATGATAAGATCTACTTTATCTATATTCATTTATAATGGTAAATGCTATTATTATGAGATGGTGAGTTAGGTTCAGAATATGGTTAAGAAAGCAGGAGATTTAGGAATTCAACTAGAAATCAAAATTTATAAACCTAGAGAGTTTGATTATACCTAATCTGGAATAAATACCATATAGTACAAAAAAAAATATATGCTAGACCCTTATTGCTATAGGTTTTCAGGATTGTACTACATAGACAAGACACCAGGTTACATTACACTGAAAATTCTGGGTCAAACACTAGAGAATAGACCATGCTAAGACACTGAGATCCAAAAGTGGTAAGAGAGGCAGAGGGTAGCAAAAACTCCAGTGACAAAGAAGGCATGATTAAGGTAGCGCAGAATGGTGAAGAGGGGGTACGTTTTTAGGAGAAGTATTGGTGGTGGTAGGGCAGCAAAAATAGCCCTAAATAACTTCATTTATGCTTCAAGTTCATTCCTGCTGATACAAAATTAGAAAAAATAATTTCATAGCTACACTATGCAGTGTGATTGTGCAAGCTTATAATGTAAGGAATAAAGGATGCATTTCCATATGATAATTGTGTCCAGAAAAAGTATTACCTAAGTCAAAGGGTCAGGGTTTTGTGTTCTATTTTCTCTGACCTTATAGTACCCAGCATCATTCCACATATATAGGGAGAAGATCTGTTCACATTTGCAGGTGGACTGGAAACAGAAGGAACTTTGACAAGGTTGGCAGGTGGAGGAATATTATAGATCTGGAACTCCAGGCTTTGCTGGAGCTGGTTGGAAACAGAACCCTGGGCAATAGTGTTTGGAAGAGCAGGCTGGTGCAGAAGGGAGTGAGGCCCATCACAGAAATTCAGCTCTCCTAAACTAATTTCCCAAGGCATGGCTCCATGCCTTCGCATAACCCCGATCCACCCACCTTGATAGCTTCCAAATTTGCATCTTTTCCACCCACCCTTCCCCCAACCCCAGAAACCTTTCCTGAAAAGTAGACAGAAGTTGAGGCTGGGGTGTGATTAATACCAACCTGTCTGAAGTGTACCTCCATCACCTCACGGTCTTCTCATTTTTCTTAGATGCTGAGAAAATGCTTTTCACAGCTATGATGACATAGCCAGAAATATCACCTTTTGAAGACATCATAACTGTGAGATATGACACTCTTTCGGCCGTTAGAAGGTTATTTCCTGTAGCCATTAAATACAGCCCTGTCACTCCCACTCACCTGAACCATATTTCCTCCCTCAATAGATTATCCATAAATATAGGCTCAGGTACAAATAGAAATAATGAACATTCATGGCTAAGGAAGACATGCACAGCCAAATCCTGCCAAAGGGCAAGGTTTCCCTCAGGAAGGAAGGAAGCAGTGCTTCTCTGAAGCAAGTTCCCCAGGGGCCAGAGGCCGGGTCTTCTGGAGGAGACTCAAAAGCTTGGGTCTACATGGCTTCTGCAATATGCCAGTAACTCAGATCCTACACTTGATAAATTCCAGGGATATGCCCTACTGCCCCTTGGTGGTCTAACCTACTCTGTTGCCATTTGGTAGTTAGAAGGAGTTGTTATCAGTAGTAGCTTATCCAGTATTTAGATTCGCTTAGCATTAATATTGGTAGCAATGCATTGCATTTGTGTAGATTCTGCAATTTCCAAAGCACTTCAGAAATATTGTATACTCATTAATCATATATATATAAATACATACAAAATAGTATAATATATGAATATATATAAAACCTAACAAATTATGCTAATATAAGTATATATAACCTAACACATATTTATGCTGTTATAAATAAAATGTCCGATAAATATGAATACCTATATTATTGTTTTAGTTTACGTGCTTTATTAAGTATCTTATATGTGCTTAGTACTTTCCTAGGGACCTGGTGAAATGCAGAAAAATGTAGAAAATATGTAACATCAGATTAGGGGCAAAATTTTCACCCTATCCAAGAATGAGAGAGCAATACCTGTAAGATGAAATGTGAGATTGCTAATTCAGGAGCTTTGCGAGTAAGTGATCGACACTTCCCTGGGACTGAGAGGACATTAGCTTGGTTCTAAGAATGGGAGCCTGAAAAAATGTCTTCATCTGGAATCCAAAATATGAGATTCCTGTAGAGAATTTGGCAGGTGATCCCAGGGCATGACTAGAAAGATGAGAAGGTAGGAATACTCCTGACATACATGGGAATATTTACTGGAAGATAATATAATACCTCGTTAGCCTTCCCACATTGAGGGAGATAGCCCTGGGAAATTAAGACTTGGAAATAATTTGTAGGTTTGTGTAATGGTGTGATTTGGTGATTTCCAAGTATGAGCTATAAATCCAGAAACTTTCCTTGTTCACAAGGACACGTGTGTTCACCTTTAAATATATTCTCACTCAAGTGAAGCAAAAGTCAAGGAAAAACCCATGAGAGACATAGAATTTATTGTAATTTCACGATAAATCAACGTGCCAGAGAGCAAAACTCTTAGCGTATCTATGTGTTGTACTTTTGTCTACGTACCTGTTCAAGGAGTTGCTGTAATAATTGCTTAACGAAGCGGACACACCTCATGTTGAGGCTGCTGGTCAGTAAAAGGAGTTAGTCTTTCACAAGCACAGATTAATTTCACAAGTTCCTGCCATATATTGGTCAAATATTTTCATATGGCAATACCTCTGCTTGTAAAATAAAGTATTATTAAATTCCCTTTGACACTACCAGTGCTTGCTACACGTACATGTAGGTTAAGTGTTTTGTGCGCCTTCATCAACTTTAGTGTATCATCGATCTTGAAGCTATGCTCTGCACGTAACATTCAGACAAGTATGTCCATAAATGTTCTTGTACATTTTGCATGTATGTGTATGTATGTGCTTGTGTATTTCAGGGGGAGGGACCTCAAGGTGTTTATGTGAAACTTCAGAAAGTGAAGCACAGATATAAGATGGTTTCACTCACCTGTGGAATAAAAATAACCAGAAAACATACAGGCAAATACAGTAGGAAAAATTCTTGAACCCTGTCAAAGAATTTAATAGGTACCAGAAGAAACAGGGAATGGAGGAGAGGATGGCACGGATGATTTTGTGGAGAGTAAGTAAAACGTACAAAAATGTAAGCTGAAATTTAAAATAAAATTTAAAAAGTCATTTGCATATTAACAAAAATCTAAGGTCCTCACTATAGCCTAGAGGGTCCTTCCCCTCTGGCCCCTGGTTTCCCCTGAATTCTTTCTTTCCACTTTTGTTTGCTTCGCCCATTTTCATTTGGCTTTTCTTCAAAGATGTCTTTCCCCTTAATGCTCTCATTGCCTGGAATACAGTTCTCTCAGATCTTGACACACAGTCCACTCCCTCCTTTTGTTCAGGTATTGGCTTACAGGCCACCTCCTCAAGGAAGTCTTCCCCCATCACCCCATCTGAGTTTACCCTCTGGACCCTCTTTGGCCAGTTTTCCAGCTTTATTTTGCCTCCTAAGCTCTAGCACAGGACATGTCATAACTCTGCTATTTGTTATTCCTTTACCTTACATATCTCCCAAAAGGGAATGTCCATTCCCCAAAGGAATAAGTTCTGTTTTGTTTTCTTTGCTCTCTGGGAAATAGCAAATATCCATTTAATACTTGCTGAATGAATAAATAAAAACATTTGTGTAGTATTTGTTGGCTTGTTGATTTATTTCCTTATTAGCTAATTTACAATTATCCACCTCCCAACTCAGAACCAGAACATTCCTGGAAGGTGTCATCTGCCTGTGTTGCTCCTCCACCCAAGTTATTCATCTGCCCAAATTTGTATTATAATTCCTTTCTTTCCTATACAGTTTTATCATATATGTGTATGTATTTGAAGTTGTCTGTTGTTTAGAATATATTGCTTCATTTTCTTGGTATTGAATTTCATTTTAAATGAGTTTCACTCTAAATGCAACTACAGGAACTTTTTCTTCACTCACTTTTACATCTTTAAGATTTGTCAGTAGTATATAAACATTTTATCTCAGTCTTGTATTATTTCAATGCATGTGTGTGTCTATTCTCTTTCACAGTTGTAGAGCAGTATACCATTTTGTGACGATTGCAGCTTGTTTTCTCATTGTCCTATGATGAGTCTTCTTGTCCTGTGTTCTCACTCAGGAATTGAGGAAAATTGGTAGAATCCTTGATCAGGTCACCGGCCTATTGGGGATCTTAGTTTAGACTCTAGTGGGGATCCTTTCCAACTTGTAGAGACTTATTAGGGTGCATCTTGAATAAAATGCCCAAATTCAGTTGAAAACCACATGTGTTGCTATCTCTTGTCCCTTTTCGCTGAGGCATCCTCTCCTAGCTCAATACTTGGGGCTCACTTCTGCTCTCCCACTTGTAGGCTCAGTCCCATTTAATTTTCCAAAGCAAATAACAGTAGAAGGAAGATGTGCACTAGTGGCCTCAGCTGGCGAGGTTTTAAATGAAGTCCCCACAGGATCCAGTGTAAGCACCTTTGTTGCCAGCTCTACACAAATAACAAGAGTTATTGCCCTGCCCCCAGTCCCAGCACTGCTTTTGCCAGCTTCCCAAGCTCCCCATCATCCTAACTCTAAAGCCAGGGTACTTTTCTGGGGTCTGTACTATCTATCACCCTCTCTACATGCCTGTTTTTTTTATCTATAAGTTGTCCTCTCCTATTGAAGTGTACCTCAGTCTTACAGCCTTGCCTTGAAATTCCTAGACTTGTTCCCTAAATTATGGAAGAAAATTTGTTCCCACTCTGACTGCTAAGTCCTAGATCCTCCACTCTGGAAACCTCTTTCTGATCAGAGCTCCCATGTAAATTACTCTCATCACAGGAATCATTGTATTTCAGCACACAAGTATTTTTCTTGAATGGCACATCTAGAATAACTTTCATAGATAGATGGCCAGGACAGATTCTCTGAATTTGTGAAATAAATGGCTGAAATCAGGAGTGGGATTTATGATAAAAAACCAGAGAGCCTCATCTTTATTAAAATATATATAAAATATAAAAAATTGAGATTAAAAAATCTTATGTAATGTTGCTCTAACTTTATGATTCAGGATCATATATTGTTGGATAGAGTGCCCATTGATTTAGATATTTGTAGGGCAAGCTTATAGGTACTCATAGTTTTTCTCCCTGTAGAGTAATTTCTGTAAATATATGCTAAGGAGACAAGTTTAAATACAGAAAATTTAATGCAAAGATGTTCACTGTAGCATTACATAGCTACAAAAAAAGGTAATATCCAAAATGTAAATTAGAATAATATTTAAATTAGTAAAATAACTATCACTACCATTAGACAAATAGCACTAATCTTAATTAAAACTTTTATGCTAACTTAAAAATATTGGTGTTATAATGTCTTAATATTGTATGAAGAAAAATTAAAATCATGTGCATGATATAATCATAACGTACAAAACAACCTCCTCACCCCACAAACTATGCCAGGAAAAAAGACTGATGGAACTACTCCACAATATTCAAGCTGGTAGTAACTATCTTCTAGATTTCTAATTTTTCTCTATCTTCCTTAGGAATATGTATCATTTTTAGAGGGAAAAATAAGCTAAAATAAACCAAATATTACACTTTGTTAATTATGAACACAATAGTTATACAATAGAAGGTGAAAAAAATAGCCTCAGAGAACCCAAATAGTGCCCTGTGCTGCCTATATCTCTCACTCTGAGATCATAAGGTAAGCCCCATCGCTGTCTGAGCAATATCTGATTTCGAGATCAAATTCAAGAGAAGTAGATCCAAAACATAAAATAATTTACTGCATGATCAAAGTATACTTTCAAATCAAATGGAATCAGAGGGATCATTTAAAGTGTATAAATACATTTAGAACAATATGGGACACATAACAAATGCCTTAAGAAGTAAGCCATTACTACTGTTATTATTCAGTTTGTGACATGGACATAGAAATCCATCTATTTAGAAAAGGATGATGAAACTTAAGCACTAGGTCTTACACAAAAATGAATTCCAGTAAGACATTCAAAATCTAAAAAATTCATCTGTAAGCAAACTAGAAGAAAATTTAAGATAAAGAAATCCTTTCCTTGAGCATAATATGAAACATAGAGCCTATTAAGGATTAGGACAATTACCTGAACCACAAGCAAATACTTTAATGTAAAAAGAGAAGCTAAAAAAAGACAATCTGGGGTAGATATTACTAAACAACTGTTGTATAAATTTTAAGATATGGTCCTTTCCCTTTTCTTTCTCATTGAAGAAAAGCAACTAAATTTATTTTGGAAAATTGCTTTCAAATCTGGAAGAGGCAGGTTTTTCAATAAACAACGTGGAGCAAAGGGGCCAGTTACGTCAGCAACATGGCGGAAAGGACCTCCTTCCAGCGTATCTTCCTACTCAACAATCACTTGGCATCCACCCATGGACAAAGGTGTCTTCGTTGGAGCTTTAGGATCTAGGTAGGAGATTGTGAAACTCGGGGACAGTCCAAGACGGACAAGAGTCACTTAGAAGCAGGCTGGCAACCAGGTGGCTGACCTGCCAACTGTGGTTTTGACTTGCCAACTCGTCCTGGCTGTGGATACTGAGCTGGTCAGTGAACCCGCTCCAAACCCTCCCAGTGTGGAAGCCCCCATATGTTTGTGTATCTTTGACATTTTGTGCATCTAAGTGTGTGTATGTGTGAGTGTGTGTGTAGTGGGAAGGGGGCATTGTGTTTTCTCCTGGAGGTAAGCCCAGGAAGCTCGCTCTTAGGGCAGATTCTGAAAGGACCTGTGACTGGGCTTCCTTCCTTAGTGGCAGTCTGCAGTTTTGCTGGTACAGCAATCCTACACGAGACTGTCCCATCTGAGACCCCAAGATCCTGAAAGGGCCGTAATAGCAGCTCCAGCTTCCTAACCACACGGTCAGCCTGCTCGCAGTTCTGAGAGTCCAGGGTTGTAGGAGCCACTCCAGTGTGTCTGCACACTTGGAGTTTCGGAAAAGGCTTTAGAATTGGTTTGAGCACCCCCTTCCCCACACACACTCCCATGCCAACTACAGTCTATGAGTACATGCATACATACATACATAGATACATATATAACGTATGTATCACATCATTGTGTTGTGCATTTTACACTGACAAAACGCTACCTGTAAGTTATCTCTCAGTAAAATCTGGAGGGAAAATAGCAAAGGGTAAAATAGTGAGAGTATGTGTATGTGCATGTGTCTGAACACATACATTATGTTTGTATACATACCTAACATATATATATTTTTTCTGATAGAAATGTGAATGAAAGCAACAAAATAGTTGTTTTTTCTTAAAGGCATTGGCAAAGATGAAAAGGGAGATTGTGGGTTGATGTTTTAGAGATGTATACAGGGTTTGTATGTTATTCTTGTGGAATTTAATAGACTATGCTTCTGGAAAGTTTTTATTGTTCAAAACTATAGAAGCCAGAAAATACAAGTTTTGTCTAGCTTATGTCAGTGATAAAGGTGTTCTTTCTTTTACAAAAGGATTTAGGGAACCAGGAATATAGATTCCAATGACAACATGGTACAGAACAAAAACTTTTGTTTTATTTTGAGAAAAAAGTTATTCTTGGGCCTCCCTGGTAGCCTAGGGGTTAAGTGTCAGTATTATCAGCTCCGTGCCTGAGTTCAGTCCTGGGCCATTGAGCTAACCCAGATATGGCATTACCCAGACCTCTCCTGTCTCGCCTCCTGCTCCCTTTAGTAGTGTAGTTCAGTAAATCTGTCTGTTCTGCTCCCCACTGTGTCTCTGAAATCGCTCACCTCCTACTCCTGCATTTCTGGCCTAACCCCAGTTCTTCTGCAAAATAAATAAATATTAAAAAAAAGAAAAAGATAATCTTTGAGAGGTGGTTTATATATTATGTTCATAATCAGCACAGAATCTTTCAATTAATTAAATGCTAATGAATCAACTGATTTTAAAAATTAAGCATCAAATTAAATTATAATCAAATAATTAATTATAATAGAAATAGATGAATTGTGGTTATTCCAGAATCTCAATCTCTCTCTCCAAAAAAGCATTAGAACATTGCTCATGAGGAAAGGGAAGCACACTTTCACAGCCATGTAAATCAGTAAAGCTTGTGGCAGAATTTGGCAACCTGTAAAGTACTTCAAATTGTAAACATGCTTTAACACAGAAGTCTCATTTTTAAGGAGTGTATCCTAAAGAAATAATCAGACAAATATTCAAAGATATTTGTACAAGGGTGTTCATTGAAGTGCTGTTGGTATTATAGAGAAATTGGAAACAAACTAAATATTCAACAATAAGGAATTAGTTTAAAATTTATACTATGTGCAAAGTAATATGCTCCGTAGAGTGAATCTTTAAGTATTTGAATTTATAAATACATTTACTGAGTTTACTGAAAAATGAGATGTTTGTAATAAGTTAAAAAAATCAGCTGTAGTATGATTTTTATGACTGACACATAAATTGCACACACACACGTGCATGCCAAACATTCAAGGATAGTGAACTGCCAGAAAAATACATATCAAAAAGATAACAGTGTCTACTTCTGAGTGTCAAATTACAGATAACTTTTTTCACTTTTGTGTTTCTACCACTTAAACGTGACAACTTTTCATTCTTAACATCTTCATTTGAACCCTCCCTAAGATATGGAGACCAAAATTGGAGGGCAGGTCATTGGGCTTAGGAGGTGATCCAGGGAACAGACAGCCAGAAAGCAGAAACGTCAGTACAGCATGTGCTGACACATTCACACCAGAGCAGCTGGAGCTCAGCCCCACGTGGTCTGTAATGAGAAAGCTGAGGTGTGTATCCACAAGTCATATCTGGCCTTGGTGGCGGGTGGCCTCCCAGTGTCCTTTCTCATAGTTGGTACTTTGAAGCTGCCCCATATGTGGGTGGTGTGAACTCCCCAAGCTCCAGAAGAAAATCCTCAGGCAGACGAACAGCTGAGTACTTGCCTAGGGGAGCTTGGGAGCTGTCCCTGGAACTTGCAGCCAAACTTCTATGGAGGTCTCTGCATGTGGCATCAAATATTGTCTGTTGGGTACCGTGAATTTCTGTCACAGTGTCTCAAAGGTCTACCTGCTTCTAACCTTCTACCCCTCAGACCTACTTTCAGCTTAGTCACCAGAGTGATTATTTCAAAACTTAAGCCATGTCATGCCACACCTTTGCTCAATACTCACCAAAGACTTCTCATGTCTCTCACCAAAACAAACAAGGGAAACCCAAAAAGCTTAAATTGTTTACTAGGCAGTAACAGAGCTGGTTCCCATGGCCCCATCTCTCACCTGTCTCACTGGCCACACTGGTCTCCATGCAATTATTTCTCTCTGCATCTACCCAGGGACGATGCACAAGTTCCCTCTGCTTGAAAGTCTCCTCTTTCCAGGTGCACAACCTCCTTCAGGTTTCCGTGCGCAAGATCTCGTCTCAGAGCAGCCTTCTCTAGCTATTCTTTGTAAAATACCAGCTCTCTGACTCTGTTGCCCTCTATTTCTATTTTATTTTTCTCCATCGTACTTATCATCATCATCTTTTGATAAATCACATATTTTCTCTCCCTTCCTTTACAAAATTGATTTCTGCTTGTCTCTTCATGAACAGTAGACTGCAAGCGCTATTAGGATAGAGCTGGGTCTGTTTTATTTGTTTTGGGAAAGCTGCCTGCACTAATAGTGGCACATATAAATACTTATTATTGAATGACAGATGAATAGATAAATGGACTTTAATCAACATTCAAGGGAAATCTAGAATAAGGTAGAGGGCATTTCCCCAGGATAAAATGGCTTCTTCGGTATTTTCTGCTTTTTGAGCCAGTTTTCCTCCCTGAATATAACCCTGATAATTCTGCTCAGTGCTACTGGTCAGTGCTCAGTGCTACAGCTTTGCAGTTGACATTCTGAAACAGTTCTCTGGCCACACGGGTATGTCAGAGTTGCCCATGTTCATGGGAGAGTCAGATCCTCAGTTCTCCAGACTGTCCGCTCCGACCAGTCACCCCTGGAACTACAACTGGACGGAACTTCGACAAGATGACTGCCCTAGACAGTCGGTTCCCAGAGGGCAGGGGTGGTGTTCTTGCTATGTTCTGACAGTGAGTGTGCTTGTTTACTTGTCAGGTCAAGGGAAAGAGCCTGGTATGCTGGCGCTTAGCCTTGAAGCCCAGGCTTTCTCGACAACACACCCTTCCATAAGCCAAGGCAAAATCACCTTTCCATCACCACCTTTCCCAGCTTTGCTGGTCCTGGATCCCTGCCCCAGCCTCCACCCCGCATCACTGCCATGGCTGCTTATGAAACATGAGGTCCACCCACAGCTCTCTTCTCCCATGATTCACCCGAATTAATAACAAGACTCCACACCGAGAAGTGATCCTATCTTCTCTCCAAAGAATGTGGAATGTTTTGAAATGTACCTGGGCACCCCCTCCCCAGGACCTGGAGATACTATAGCTCATGTATTTACCCAGGACAGGAAAATGATGTTGGGATTCGAAGTCCCTACTATGAGGACCAATTGTTGAGTTAAAGTTTGTCTAAGTCAGCAGCATTTCAATCCATTTGGTGACAGAATATGGAAAGCAGTGTGGCAGTTCCTCAAACTACTAAAAATGGAACTCCTATAGATCCACCAGAGCCATTCCTAGGAATATACCCAAAGAACACAAAACACCAATTCAAAAGAATACCTGCACCCCTATGTTTATTGCAGCACTATGTACAATAGGTAAGACTTGGAAACAACCTAAATGCCCAAAAATAGATGATGTGGTGCATATAAATGATGGGATACTATTCAGCAATCAAAAAAGATAAACTAGAGTCATTTGTAGATACATGGATGGAATTAGAAGGGATTATGCTCAGTGAAGTAAGTCAGAAGGCAAAAGAAAAATACCAAAGGTTTCACTTCTAGGAGGAGTATAAGGGAACCAAATAAGGGACCAAGGAAAAGAATAATAACAATGAAAAAAACCCACAATACAACAAAAACAAAAAGACAAGGACAAATCAGAAACATTTTGTGTGTGGGGTGGGGGGAAGGGATGGAATGAGGGCAGAAAGAGCACAAGGGACTGAGGTGATGGTGCACTTGTGAAATGGTGGTGGGAAATGGAGACCACAATTGATGTCAAATATATATAAATAAAGGGAAAAAATCCATTTGATGACAGGCACCAACAAATGGTCTCTTCATTGCATCTCTCCCATTCCATAGGTAATGAATGCACACTTAAGTATACATAGCATTGATGTCAAAATCCATTTTCTGATATATTCTATCACCCTTTAGTTTTGGCTTGAAGTTATGAGACTAAATTTTCAGGAAATTGGAAATATAATTTGTTTTTTCCTTTACTTCTTATGGCTGAATTGTTTTTAACATGAATCACATAAAACATTAAAAAATATTTCTATATTTGCTATATAAGGATACCCATATACCTGGAAGCGATTCTTCTGGGGACTTAAGGTATTCAGATAGCTTTCTAATACTCCTGTGTATGAAATAATCAATATAGGTTTATCCTCAAATAATTTGGGGTTTGTACCAAAGTCATTCTATGAAATTATATGGTATCCTGGCCCTTAAGCTATTTCATTTCAGAAATGTTCTGACCTTTTCAAATTCTGTGCTAAGTTCATGACAATTTACTATAAAATGTTGATTTATTTGTGGAGAATATTTTGTCAATGTAGATTCAAAATCACAAACATTGTATCACACAGAAACAATAAATCATCAGTATAATAATTTATTTGCCTTATGTACATTCTTAATTCTATTTAAATATTTTTTTCCTGTCCACCTACGACTCTACATGTAATACCATGATTGAGACTTTGAGATGAACAACATGGATCAGATGCAGGTTTTATTTTCAAAAAGCTATTTCCTTCCTGTCTTCAAAAATATGATTTGTTATATCCAAGAAACCACCTTGTTTATAGTTCACAGCTAATAATAAAACAGTCTGCTAATTATAAAATGCTTGCTTTGTGCTGAGCATTGTACTAAGTACTTTTCATCTATTACATAATTTCATTTTCATAACCTTTTTATGAAGTAGGCATTATACCCTTTTAGTAGAAGAAATAGCAAAGAAATAACCCTTATTTGATTTGATCGGGGAATTTGAATTCTAGCCTACATCCTGATGTAGCTGTCTTCATTCATTTTTCTGTGTATTTATTGAAAAAAATTTTTGATCTTCTATTCTATGTAAGCAGATTAACTGAAAGCTATCCTAGGACCTGCAGAAAACAGAGAGGAATAAGATTCAAACCTTTCTCCAGCTTTCCAAGTACAACTGTATGTATTAGGTGACACAAACTACTTAATGACATCCTAAGTAGAAATCAATTTCTTCTCATCACACTGTCTGGTGGACCGTCTTCCATGATAGACTGTCTTCCATGTGACGATTTCAGGATCTCGACCTCTTTCATCTGGTGATTTTACCATACATTATGTTTCAGAGTCCTTCACTACTAGCTGGTAGATGGAAAAGGGAGTTGCAGAATGGGTCAGACATTGGTGCACATTACTCTATGCCATTGACCCGAACTCAGAACATGAGTGCAATTTCAAGGGCTGCTGGAGTCATGAAAAGCAATAATGAGTATACAGCAGTTTCTCAAGCAGCCCTTTGGGCATCAAGCATCTCTTAGCTCCTCCTAAGAACACTTGTCCCTACCCCGTGGGAGCCAATCCAAAGACTCAGCTCAGTGATCCCAGACTCCTATGAATGCCCATCAGTATCTTTGAGGTCCTTAGGTGACTTCCCAAGGTCTGATGACTTATAAAATGTAAGGACAAATTTTCAGTACTCCCAACCCACCCTCCCCCTCCATAGTAGTAGAGACAGGAAAATGGTTATAAAAGCTCCCATCTGCAAAGTTTTCCAACAATTATGAAATTCTGCTGGGCAGTCTTTGTGGGGGAGAATTCTTATGTGGGGGAGGGGCAAGTTTGGATGCAACCCTGATTAAGCCTCTGGGAGAAATTCCTTTGTGCACTGTTTTTGCTGGCTCTTCTTTGAACATTTTCCTATGACCACATCTAAAGTTGGGGAGTTTGCCTTCTTAGGTCTGCCCACTTTTTGTTGCCTATTTTCTGCTGGTGCCAGTTTGGAAGCTCATAGATTATTTTCATTCTTTGATAGTCATAGCTTTCTTTTCCAATACATTGCTCTCAACATTGTGGTAAGCTTCCAGTCTATTTGCTTCCAGTCACTTTTGTGTGTTAGTAGATAATCCTCAATCTCTTTTCTAGAGATGCTTCTCAAACCCAAGTTTTTCTTCCTCTTCCTATGTTACTTTTTTTTGTAATCCAAATAGACAGTAAGTTTGAGGGTGGCCTGGTAGAGAGGCCCCAATCCTTAATCTGATCTTTAGTCTTAGTATAAGTTTCTTTGTTTCTTTGTGTTACAAATGAAAAGACTCATTAGGCTTTACTGATCAGCAAACTTTCCTTTAAAAACTAGAACACAAAAGAACAGAGCAGAAGTCAAACCAACAGACAACAAAAAGATACTGGCAAAATGGAAAATGAGGATCTTCTCTAGTACACGAAGTGACTGCTCTAAAGCAAGGACATGTTTATTTCCAATGCCTCTTACCTGCAGTGGGAAAGGTGAAGCCTGCCTTATCTCAGGTAAAAATGCTGTAGATAGTAAATGAACTTATAGAAAGCAGGAAGACATTAACTGAATCATTTTAGAACTCATTCATTCAAACTCACTATTATATTGAGCATCCTGCAATCCTATGAGTAAAGAGGTAAACTCTCATAATTGCAGGAGAGAGTAAATGAACAAATTATTGTTGAAAGCTTCTAGAAACTTCATTCCTTTGTGTTGGTAATTCACAAAAAGGAAACAACCATCCCATAGTCTTGCCTCTGTATACATAAATTGCTCCCCTTGCTAAAGTCTCTAAATGTTTCCATTTGTCATTTGCCTGCATTTTTGGTAGACAACAGACTTTTGGAAGGTAGCACTTGAAGATGACACCTAAAAATGCCTTACAAAGAGAAAAGATCTTACCAGATGAGCTCTAAATTACATGTACTTGCTATGGAAGTAAATATGGTCAAGTTCATGGGCTGTGTTATAAGTTTTCTGCTTGATTGAGGTGATGATCAGGAAGTTGAGGAAGCTGGTGGTCGGAAGTAGGCCCAAGAAAGTACAGGCAGAGGTGATGGTGAACCTAACCTTTTTGCTGAAAATGTTCTAGAGGTGAATATTCTATTTTTGGAAGATAACACAAAGGAATAGAATCAATGAATGAAGGAACAAAATAATGAAGAAACCATCTTCTGGAGCTTTCAGCCCAATGTTCTTTGCATTTGGTTACTCTGATACCATATTCTGTGTTAGAACTAAGTTTAAACCTAAGAAAATACTGCCTAAAAGTAAAATAAGGTGAGCCTACTCCCACTTCTCCAATAATCACTTGAGATGGATAGGAGGAGGGCCAACAGCAAGCTCTGTTTCTGAGGGATTCATGCTCTACAATCGTTTAGGGAAGGAAAATGGGATTAAAAATTAACCTTATTATCAAAGCACATTTATTGAGGCACAATTATAATAACTGCTCACATTTGAAATCTCTTTGCCACTTGAAAAGCACTTTCCCATCCATTAGTCCATTTGATCCTTCTAATAATGCTACAGAGAATGTGTCATCATCATTCTACATTTTACAGATGAAAATGAGTGAGAAGGTAGTTAGGTAACTTGCTTAGGGTTAGATTGCTCATAAACAGCAGATCTGGTCTGCAAAAAAAAACCTACCAACTCTGAAACTAGCATTCTTTCTACTCTGTTGTGTTGTCTTCCAAAAATAGAATATTCACTTCTAGAGCATTTTCAGCAAAAGGTTTAAGTTCACTATCACCTCTGCCTATGCCTCCTTGAGCCTACTTCCGACCACCAGCTTCCTCAGTTTCCTGATCATCACCTCAACCAGGCAGGCACCTTACAGCATGAACTTGGCCACATTTACTTCCAAAGCAACTGTATGTAATTTAGAGTCTATGGCATACCAGGGGCTATGCAAATCTGCTGTCACTTTGGACTTGAAATTTTAATCCCTCACAATAATAGAGCTTAAGAGAGTCACCTAAACTAGTAAGGTGTTGTTTGACTCAACTGTTCATAGTAATCAGTCCTGCCCTGCCTTTCTTATAGTTTTTATGGGAGAATAGCTTAGGGGGTGCTTTGCAGAAATGAAAGGACTAGACAATTATGAGGTGCCAGCGTATTATTAGCATTTCTTGAGTAGTCATTGGCATATGGTATGGCTACTTTGCTCAGATAGGCTAGCTGCAAACGAAAGTAGATCATAAAGAAAGAGAGAAACTCATTTTAGTTGAGTGACATTTTGTGGGATGCCATTAA
Source organism: Galemys pyrenaicus (assembly GCA_019455555.1). Lineage (NCBI taxonomy): Eukaryota > Metazoa > Chordata > Mammalia > Eulipotyphla > Talpidae > Galemys > Galemys pyrenaicus. The sequence goes on from JAGFMF010011464.1 coordinate 392,802, forward strand.
CTAGAATTCTTTCATGATTGGGTATGGTGTGAAGGTATGGTCGTGAGAAAAGATGAGAAAGTGCATTCAAGGAGAGCTGGAGTAGGTGTGGGAAAATGGGTGTAGTAACTGGTTAGAGCTTTTAACATGCCACCTCAGAGGAGTGGGCAGGCAGGACAAGGTTTGCCTGATGAATACTCTGAGAACCTTGATATGGCATGCAACATGAAATTGGCTTTGGTAGTAATATTATTTAGCATTATACCACACTTTGTTTTCAAAATACTTTACAATGGTTAATTGGGCAATTACATCCCTGTGAATTAGGTCAGCATTGTTTTTGTTTTTGTTTTTTTTTTTTTTCATTTACCCCATTAATCCCTTTGCCTCCTTACTTAGCTGGGGCCCTTAGTCACCAAGTCAAACATTCCGCCTTCGGGTAGGTGTGCCCATGAATCAATGCATTGCCCTTAAAGGGAAGACAAAAGGAATGGATCAATGATACTCTAACATCTTCTTTTAATGCTAAATGCAGTCACATTTATAAACTCTTAGCCTATGGAGATTTAGTTTTAATACCTTTAATGAATCATTTGCATGGCTCCTTTTGCACCCAATAGGAAATGAACTGGTTATTCTCATACCACATGAACTATTAGAAAAGTGTTGGACACAGGACTGAGAATGATGCATGGCCTCTGCCACTTCCGAGCTTATGAGATGTGGTGATTTCAACAACTCCCTCACACTTGAACAAGCTTTGAAGATTTCTAGGTTTGTGAGTTTACCTTTATAAAATATGAATAATAATACTGGCCTGCTTTCCTGTTTGGTAAATTCTTAGGATGACACAAAATTCCAAATTTTGGGAAGATTATGTGGCCAAAGAAAATATGATAGTCTTATCCGTAGCAAGATTCTCATGGCATCAATCAAAAAATTGCCTCTACACAGTGACATCTTGTCTCCTCCTGGGCCTATGGCACATCTAATTGGTCATGGCACTCTATTTTTCTTTCTGAGGTCTGAGCCTCAGAATTCTTCTTAACTGGCTCTTAGCCAACTTGGCTAAGGCCAAGTCTGAATCCTTTTTGATGTTTATATTTATTATACATTATCTTGAGTAGGTTATAAATATACATGATTCTAAAAATCTTCATTTAATGAAACCTTCTCCTACTACTCTTATCTTCTATTTCTCTAAAGCAAAAATCTCCTTCTCTGGCTTATTTACATGTGCTGCTAAATATTCTCTCAGGAAAAAAGAAAATTAAAGGACATCTCAAAGTATTGTCACACAGATTAGGAGGTATGAAACTCTGAATCAAGACAGTTCATTTCATTATAACTCCTAGCAACACCTTGGTTGGAAACCTTATCTGTAAAAATCTGATCTTCTAGTGTATACCTTATGCTCAATAAATTTAGGTGAGTAAAAGAAATGCTTTTGAATCCAGCTGAATTGAATCTAGGTGCTCATGTAACTTGACCTTCTTCAACTATTAACTTCTGATTGTAGCCTCTTGATGATATCCCAATTTGAACCAAATAGTGAAAAACTATAGAAATTAAATATTACTAACAGTATTAGTATTTGGGATGATTGAAATATTTTTTATTCCATAACTAGAGTCTGTCTTTTGCAATGTTAGAAAGAAAAGAAGCCTTGAGTAGCTGAGGAAAATTCCCATTTTCCTTGGAGATGCCTCCATGTGGTTTAGGCAAAATAGAATCAGTGGAAAAGTGTAGAGTCCAGGGATCCACTTTCTAACTCATGATTTTAAGGTATATCATGTGAAAATAATAGATCACCATGGACTATGTAGCACACTTGAAATCACCACTACTAACTTCAAGGGTGCCTTCTGTCCAGGGGAAGTGAAGACTCCTTCCCCAGAATTCCCTTCCTCTACGCTTTCAAGTTAGAGTTTGTCAATGAGTGATATTTACATGGAAATGGAAATGCAAAAGAATGAAAAGATACTATTTTTTTGCAGGTAGTTGTGACCAAATTCAAATGCAGAGGACTGATTGATAGTGACTTCTTGGTGAGGTCTAAAGAACCATCTGGTTCATCTCTGAGAACTGAGAGATGTGATATAGACTTTTAGGAATTTTTGAGAACCGAAATGATTTTCCAGAGAACTCTTGAAACTCTTTGCTTTGTTGCTTCAGATAAGATCTTTACTCTCAGTTTCCCCAATCTATACTTTCATATTCTGCACTAGTTAAGTCCATATTTACTGATAAGTTCTATATTCTTGGGATGCTAGACCGACATATACTTCTTGACTGAACGTGAATAAAGGGTCTTACAAAATTGCAAGTGGTTCTGAGGTAATAAAACTTTAAGGATGAAACTGCCCAAGTAACTCTTTGATAGGATTATAATTGAAGGCAATAGTAACTTCAATACCAGTGCAAAATGGATCACTATGGTGTGCAGTAGGGAACCAGTTACATTTCACCTCTAATTTCCCAGTTATATACCTGTAGAAGGAAAGTTTGGGAAGCAAAGGACCCATAGTAATAATAGGGAGACAACTTTATGGTAGAAATAAAGAGTACAGGGAATATTAAGTGGCTATTTCTGAGTGTAATGTAGAACTTAGAAAAATAAAGACAAGGTCAGAGTTTTAAGTTAGTTACTCAAGGAATGGGAAAAGTATCAGAGACTGACTTTAATTATAGTCTTGAAGGAATTCCTTATTCCCTGTAGCCACTGGGTGACTATTTCTAAAACCAAACCAAAAGTAAGATCCTGAGGGTGGGTGAGTTGAAATTTCAAAGTGAATATATATTAACCAGGAAGGAGTGGAACCTTGAAAATCATAGAGAATAAGTTTAAGCAGATTTCAATGGTGCTACATACCTTGTACACTTCAAACTCTACAGGCCTCCCTTGCCAACTGAGAAAGCACTATCTTTTCTCCCACTTTACCACCATGTACTCATTTCAACTCAGGCATTCATCTTGCAAGAACTGCCAATTCTCTTTAAGGCCCATGCACCATCTTTCTTTGCTTCCAGACTCATGTTTAGAGTAAAATGTGTTAAAACCCAGCATAGTGAGAATAGAGGGTATTTTATAATTGGGAAGGACATTCCATACACTCAAGAAGAATTGGAATATTTTTTCAATCCCTAATAAGGGATTGAACATCTAGGGATCATGTAGAATTCTGAGTGATTACTATATGTATAATTTCATACTAATTCTAGATGACTTAAACTGCCTATTTATTCTATAAAAGTAGAACTTTACCAAGATCAAATGATGAGTGGAATTTTACCTAACTTCCATTTCAAGATGGGTTTGGTAATATACAAAACATCAGATATACAAAACATCAGGAGTTATAAGCTCCTGAATGACTTAGAAAATGACAAAAGCTTCCATGTTGGTTTCCTGGCCAGTGGGAAGTTAGCTGCTATAGTAAGAACAATAAAAACAACAAAATCAAACAACAAATTAAAAAAAAAAAAGTGGTAGTTCATTTCTACCAATAGAAAACTATAATCAACATAACAGAGTAGGGTAAATTTCAGGAATGAGTTGGGTGGCCAAAGATTTGGAATATGTGTACATGGCCTGTCTAAATGATACACAGTATTTGGAGAATTAAAGTGAATTTTTGTCCACTTAATAAGGTGGCAGTTTTATATTATAAAAGTATACTTTTATAAAAGTTCTACTTTTATAAATGTAGCTGCTGTTTTCAGAGGTAGTTGTTTTAAGTTTTTGTTCACTTGAACAAACCAACTAAACTCTTAATATCTCATATTAGTATTAAAACTATTGCTCTATTAATTGTTTTTGTCTTCTACACCTGTTAGAAAAGAACCCTATAAGCACTGTACTTTTATTGGCTTACATAGCAGCATACCATGACTGTTACTTTAGACAATGTATATCAAGTCCTTGTCACAATTATACAGGAAATTCAGGTGTCTCCACATTATACAGTGCATACTCTTAGTCCATGAAACTAATGACATCATGCTACCTGAAAGTGGTGATCATGATGTAGCAAGTATCCTAGATGCCTTGACAAGTCACATGGAAATTTTCACACAGAGGTGAAAATAAAGACTGTAAAAGTGCTGGTGTCATCCATCTTGAAAAAATGTTTAGGTGTTCAATATTGAAATTTTCCACCAAGGTGAAGTAAAAATTGCTGCATCTTTTACGTACCATTTGTAGGAAAGGGTCATATACCAGTAGGCTTCTTTGAATTAATCTAGAAATAGCATGTACATATGAGCACATGATATTCTGACCTATTTATCTGTTGCTAGTTTTGAGTTGAGCTCAGGTAAAGATAAAATTCTATAACAGGTGTACACTGCTCTGCTTCTTGAACTATAGGATTAAGCAGATTTAGTGGTCGTCAAAGTGTCTTTAGAAGATATGGAATGCTAATACCAATAGGAGAATCATAGTTCAGCTCCACTAGGATTTTGGAGCAAAACTATGCTGTTCCTTATATATAACCACAATTCTTTTGGAAAGCAGCTTCTGCTTTCTACAGGACCCTAGTAGAGTGAATACTTAATCATGGCACACAGACTTGCTAGATGACATGAACTGTACATCAACGGTTGGTTACTAAATCACTCTCAAAGTCATGGATCTGGGCATACTCAGCATTTATCATTCCATGGACGTTGGATATACAAGTCTGGGCTTGACCAGATTCTGAACACATAATTGAGGTGACTCTATCAGTTAATTTTCTGCAAAGCAAGTCATTCCAAAATTTAATGGTTTCGCATATAACCACACATTTATCTTATAATTCTCATAATTTATGAGATAGTTAGGTCATTCTCTGGGATTGAGCCAGCTTCACCAATCTGTGCCAGATTTGCTTAGGTATCAGATCAGTTGAGAGCCGAATCATGTAGGATTGCCTCATTCACATCTATGGCTATTGAGAGTTACTAATTGGAGCAATGGAGGTGATTGCACTAGGTATCTCCCACCCTCCAGAAAGCTTGCTTGCGTGGAGACTGCAGAGGTATAAGAAATGCAAACATAGAATCTATGAGGATTCTTGAGGCTTATGTTCAAAACTTAAAGTTACTTTTATTGTATTCCATTTCATAGCAATAATCTTTGGTATAGCCCAAATTCTTGGGAAGAAAAGTGGAAAGTTCTCTTTTACCAAAGATGACAAAGGAAGACAAAAAAATGAATCAATCCGGCCTATAGATAATTCTGCACAACACAGTAGCACCACCCTAAAAGTAGACAAGTGAGTATAATGACCCCTCCCAGGAGAACATTGGTGGATAGTGGTGACGAGAACTTCTCCAAGTGGGCACTTCTTTGTTCCTATCTCCTGGAGGAAAGATGGCCAAGGCTACACATTTGTTTAGGGATAGTTGGGCCAGGTGGTCATGGACTTGGTAGGAGCAAGATTAGAACATTGACCATAAAGGTATTTGTTTATTCTGAAGTTTGTGAAAGGGTTACAAAGAATTCATAGGGCATATGAGGTGTTTTTGGTTCATTAAATGTTCACCAAAGAGTAACAACTGCTGATGTTGTTCCCAAAGGGCAAGTGGATAAAAAGACCTGTAGTGCTTATGCCAATTGACCCCCTCCCCAGGCACCCGTTACCAGGGGTGATCTGGCTGATGCACAGCCCACTGCCAACCTCCCCAAAGAAAAGACCAGCAATGCTCCTGTTTCCTGGAAGAAAAGACAGTCATTTGGTGGCAGGTGCTTTAATCAACCTCTTCTATGATAGAAAAAGTCACAGTGTGTCTTCACTGGAGTAGGTAGGCCTATAATGGTACTGCTTTCCAAGTCCTCAATGATATAACCAAACTACCAATCTTAGACATCCAGTTATGGAAGACATCACTTTACCTGGCCAGGTAAAGATTCATGACTAGCTGAGATACTGACTGAAGCCAAAAGAAATATGGGAGGCGTAGTGAAGAAGGAAATGATGAAGCCAATTTTGGCTGCATGGTTAGTGGCAAAAATGAGAAGTTCATGGTATGCATGTTTTCTTCCTTGCTTTGTATTTCATGTGTTTACCAAATCTTTCTTCTTTTCTAAATCTCCTATTTTCAATATTAGATAACCCTATAATTGGGTCTTTAAATTACTGGAGTACCCAAGAAAATTTGGTATTTGAACTGAACTTAAAGATGAAGGGCATTATTGAATATAAAATGACATATAGGACTTTATGTCCACTTTGGGGACTGACTGAAAGTGAGCCAGTCTTTAGTTATATGAGGTGTAGCTGTGTCATGTTCTGTCAAAGTCATGTTACAACTTTTCAGAAGGCTAAAATGGGTGTGTAGGTAAGCTGAGTTGACAAATGAGGTAGTTTCTGCTAGACTGCCAAATGCCAACTTCACATTAATAGCACACCTTCTAAAATCTCTGATTCCCCAGAAAATTTCAAACTTTACCTTTCCTGGGATTTCCTTTCCTAATTTTTATTTAGCATTCTTCATTTACTTAGGATATAGAAGACAAAAGAGAAGTCACTGTTCTGTGGAGGAAGTGCTAGGCAGATCTGTGAGCAAATGTGAGCTCTGCAGTTTTCTGGTGAGTTCTTTGATAGTGACTGTTCACTGTGCTCGAATGAGATTGTTGGTGGCAGCTTCATGAAGATTCATGTGAGTTAAAGTGACTTCCCTCAAGTTCTTAAGAATTACCGGTTTTGGGATTCAGGCTAAAATCAATGGTCAGCTTTGGATTCAATCAACTAAAATGAATTCTTCAAGCTCTCTTATTAGTTGACTAAGCCCTTAATTAAAACCCTATACATCCAGAGAAACCTTTTCTTTTTAAAACAACCAGAAGAATCTATAGAGTTTCTTTAGGCTGTTAATTCACGATATTAATGCATATGCAAATCTTTTTGGATAATTTACATCCTGTCATAGAGAACATGCATATTGGCAAATACTCTAAACTTAGTATGAATTTGTATTTAATGAGTCATAATAGAATCTGTATACATTCATATAGATTGTTGAGATATTATGCATTCATTTTATTGGAGACAAATTGATTTAGAAATTCTAGAAATCCCTCTCTGTTAGTTGTTGATGTACCATCTTTTCCCAGGCAAGGTACATGGAAGGCTGTAATTATGAAAGCTGATGTTATGACTCAGTACTTTCTCTTTTCAATAAGATATCAGACATTTAGGAAAAGTGATTGTCTTTGAATACACAGCTAGGACTAAAACATAGGCATTCTTACTCATAACAAAAGATGATTTCAATAAAAAGCATCCCAAGCCCCAAATGTCCTAAGTCTGTAATTCCTTATTATTATTTTTCCCACTTCTTAATATTTCTTGTGGGCTAGGAAGTGTTATTGGATATGCATACACTTTGTGAAATTGAGAGGAGGACTGTTACAGGTAGTTGTGTACATTGTTTTCTTCCCTGAATTTAACTAAACTGATTTGAAAGGGTCTGGTGGGCCTTGCTGAGTTGAAAGGAGAAAAGTGTCTTTTTAGAGGTGTGATCTTTTACTGGAAGTGATTATTTGTAGTGTAAGTTCAGCCTAAGGTAGGGGATTAGTTCTGATGCCATGAATACAGTAAACTGAGACTTGAAGAAAAAGTGTAGAGAGAACTTGGAGAACCTTCCCACAGATGTACTTTGCTTAAATTGGAGAGTTGGCCACGATTGGCTCTAAAAAGAGGTATGAAAAAAGTAAATGGAACAGGTCAGGGCAACTGTGTATAGTGGACAGCAAAATACCTCCTCATGCTACCTCCACAGCACAAATGCTTGTTTGCTGTCTGTCCCATTTCAGTGTCACATGAGCTGAAAGAAGATTAAGAAGATCTTGCAGTGAACAAAACAGGCAAAATGCCTTCTCTCATGGAGTCTACATTTTTGTTTCTGTGCTGGATGTGTGAGAAATGAAACACATGGTTCTTGTCTTTTAGGGACAATTTTTTTTTAGATGGGAGGCAGAGACAAGAATAATATACTACACCAAAAGAAAATATAAGAATTGAAAAAGTCAGTGACTAAGTTAAAAATTTCAATGACATGAGAAAAGCAAAGACTGACTTTTCTAGGAAGAAGGGTGTGGAGTAGTTCAGAACAAAGGCTGTCCAGGACATGGAATGTTCTACACATGCTACTGGCAGGAACACTTTGGTTCTCCTGTTTATCAGAGAAGCCTTCTTCTTGTATCTGGGCAAGTGGTTTTAAGGTGGAAATTTCAGTGCCTTGTTAATGAGTAAAGCACACTGTCAGCATATTCTCCACAAATGCTCAAGGCCAATTTTTCTTTGGGGTACCAGTGGCAACCAGGAGGCCCTGCCTGATGTGAAGATCATGCCTAGATCTACCTTGGCAGCTGGTCAAGATCTTCTGAGTAAGAGAATTCTTCCAGGGGAACTGGAAAGGGTGAGTAGTCCACCCACATTCCATCAATGAACAAAAGAGACTATACTCAACATAGACAGGAAGGACACAGCAGTCGAGAAGGTATCCTCTGACCGCCCAGGACAGATCTAGAGTCCCAAGGGGTAGAAAATTCATGAGAACATCCTCAGTAGGCAGGAGATATTGAAACCAAGTTGGCATCCTTGGCTGAATTTATTTCTCTCATTTGCTCATTCATCCTCTCAGCTCCTCCAAATACACTGGGCATGAGTTAATCATACTGCCTGCTGCATGATCTTCAGGGGGAGGCTGGAGAGGAACAGTTACATCACTTCCCCTCGAGGAACACCTGCAGTGGGTGTTCATGCAGGGGGCTGGCGGAGCGTTCATTCCTCTGGCTGTGTGGGTGGGCAAGGAGGCACAGGTGTGAGCATTTGCCCGCGGAGGTACCGCCAGAACCCCAGGTGTTCATGCTCCTGCCGAAGGTTGTGGCCAAGGAAAGGTCTTTTGGGATTTTCTTTTGGTAAGTAATTAATACATGTTTCAAGTTAACTGCCAAGAGCATGAAAAGACCTTGCAGGTGCTAAGTGTTATTATAACATTAAAATAATGAGAGCCTTGCTCATCTTGCTCTGCCTAGCTTAGTGGTTATTCTCGACACTACCTGCAGATTGGAATCACCCATGGAATGTTGTTTAAAAATGCTGATGCTCAGCCTTATCTCTAGAGAATGGATTTCATTGATTTAACGTAAAGCCTAAGCAAGGGGAAAGTTAAACCACTCTCTGGGTGATTCTACTACAGAGCCAGGATTGTGGTTTGAGGTAGCTGCTCACCGTACTCTTTCCCTTAGTATAGGCCCCAGTGCTTGGAGCTCCTGCTTCATTCCCCCGTGAAGAGGCCTTACCCTTGACAAGCTTTCAGGACTCACCAGCTTCACTTTGGGCTGACTCCACTTGGCTGAACATTTGTCCATGAACGGATGGGCAATTTGGGGTGTTTTATTGGGGAAACAACCATCTCTTCTCTTCTCTCATTCTATACTAATTCTATAAAAGAGCTATCAAACTAAGAGTCTACAGCCTTTGTCTTTATATGGTAGGTAGCAGGACCCCATTTTAGCCCATGCAAATTTGGGGCTCACTGGTATCCTTTGGTGGTGCACTAACATTGCATCCTAGAGACTTGTCTCAGCTTTGACAAAATTTTCCAGACTGGATCAGAAGCATCGTTGTTTCTAATGTCTGCTGGAGTTTTATACAGAAATGGGCATATTTCATAGGCTATTAGTTCTGGGAGGAAACTTAATGAACCCTAATTAGATCCCCCTCACTTGATAGAAGAAGAAAGTACTCAAAGGCATTTCTCTAAGTCCATAGCATAGCTGTGTGGTGGCTGGTCAAAGAGCTCCCTGGCTGCCTTCCCTCTGGCAACCGAGGCTCTCTGCTTGTACTTTGTGGCATTAGCAGGAGAAGGTTGGCTATGAATTTATACTCTTTTTAGAGCCTCAACAATGATAATAGCAGAATGGGAATTAGGCTACTTTAGGCTCAAGATTGAAGCTGATGGGTACTCAAGTCTCTAGAAGTGAGTGGAAGAGGAACCTGATGTTAAAGTTAAGTAGTTCTCAGCTATGGGGGGTTTTGTCCTCAAAAGAGCATCAGCAATATTTGCAGACTTTTTTTGTCACAGCTGGGAGAGGTGCTACCAGAATCTCATGTGTAGAGGTCAGGAATCTGCCAGACCTTCTCCACTGAGGAGAATGGTCCTGGCATCCTCTTGGCCAGCCTGAATGTCAATAGCACCAAAGGTTGGGAAACCCTGCAGAAAGGTGTTTTTGTCTGCTCAGGACAGAGGGCAAAGCCCAGGACAAAGGACAGAGAACTGCCACTTACAAATGATGTACCTTCAGAGGGAGTGGCTGAAAAATTTCCCCTGTCAGAGTGATAAGGTAGTGAGAAGGCTGATAACTTACAAATCATTTTAAGAGCATTCCACAGTGTGATAAAGGTCTTGATGGAAGCAGTGATATGTACATAATATTAATTAGTATTCTTACAGCCAAGGCTTTGAGTCTGTCATTTAGATTAGTTCACTGTTTTGCTTATGCCCAAAGGTGCTCCGAAAATAAACCGTGATCCTTTTGTATCTAGCGCCCCACCACTAAACTCAGTATTATGGACTGAATATATGTGACTCCCCCAGTTTCACTCTAACCCCCAGAATGACAGTATTTGGAGATGGGCCTCTATTCTCAGAAGCCATTAAGGTTCTTGGGGTCACAGAATCAGAGAGGGTTAATAGCCTTATGAGAAGAGACACCAGAGCACCATCTCTCCAGGCAGGCAGAGGGGGGTCACGCCAGAGCTCTGGGAGAAGGCTGGCTGAGAGCCAGGAAGCTCGAGCTCATCGGAAACGGAATCCTACAAGCACTGAGTTGGAACTTGAAGACTTCATAACTGTGAGGAATAAATGTCTGTTGTTTAAACTCCCCAGCCAGTGGTATTTTGTTATGGCAGGCTGAGCTGACTACGATACTGAGCGAGCTTGAACAATTAGAAAAGGAACAAAAATTTAAGATCTCCAAGATTGACAGAAAATATCTTATGAAGGAAACAGCAAGGATGTGAAGCTCAGATTATCCTCTAGTGAATATTATCAGTGTGGAACCCTCCCTCCCCCGACACCCCAGAACTATCTCCTAACTACCCCTTTCCCATAACAACCAGTTCCAACTGCCTGTGGTCTTTGAAGCCAGGTCTCCTGATTGCTAAAGACTGTTTTCAACAGAAACAAAACATGTTGAATAACACAATTAGGAGATCTTAAATAAAAGAAGAGTAAACAGTGTTTTTGTGCATAAGGATTAAGTATCAGGTACTAACCATAAATAACATACATTTGTTCCCTTACAGCTTTAGTATAGTGCTTTTAAAAACTGAGCTTGCTTAATAATGATTTAGAGTGCTTATGTTAAAATCCAGATTCCTGGGCTAATTACCATAGATTTGGATTTAGTGGTTTGATGTGGGCTTCAGAATCTGTCTATAAAACCTTGGGCATTTCTGAAACAGGTCATCTACTGATCAGCTGAGAAAGACTTTGTCCATATTTCACAATGAATTTCCCAAGGACTGAGGACTTGGAAAAGGTAAAGAAAAAGATGAGGTCGTGGGAGAGAAGGAAAGGAACTGGGAAATAATGCAAGGAAATGTCCGATCTAATCCAGATATCAGGAAGCAGTGGAGCCCACAATGGGGCAGAATTCCATTTTAGGGCAAGTCACAGTGAGAAGGGATGGCGCCTCTAAGAACTTTGTAGCAAGAAAGTCCAGTTTGTTTAGTCCAGACGTAACTTGCTCCAGATTTCTGACTGTGGCATTTGTAAATGTTGTCCCTACTTTTCGTTTACTATGTCCTTTGATTTAGAACTTGAAGTCTGAGAGTGTCAGAGAAAGGTAGGATGAGTGGAGCCATTTGCTATAGTAAGACATTGGAAGCATCGCTGTTTATAAAGAGCTTGGACTGAGACACAGGTTTCGGGATAATTGTGAAAGCAGTGCGCTTGCAAGAGTATCTGTGACCCTAAGTCCAGATACAAGCTTTGGAGTGCTAGGTGAGAAGTCAAGTGCCCAGAAAGAGCAAGCTGCTTTAGAGGAGAGAGCGCAAAGGCAGAAGTCAAAGAGACTGCAGGAGGGGTAAAAGTGGCTACCCAAAAGGTAATTCAAATGTTCCAAAGTCTAAGTTTGTAGTCAAGATGCCTACAAAGTCTGTGGGCAGGATAACACAGTACTTTCTTTTTCCAAGGGACTAGGAATTCCAAGTGCAACCAGCTTGTGGCCAGAGGAGACCATGGGAGACTACAGGGACACCATGGGGAGTACACATTCTGGGTCAGCAATATCAATGCAGAGGTTCTGGTAGCTTCTGGGTAGTGTCATTCTCTGTGGCAGTGCCAACAAAAATGTGCTTTGGATTTGTGGTGTATGAGCTTGGAGTGACTGAGCGTGAGCAGTGTGGGCACTGCCATACCTATGACTGACCCCTTGGTTAACTAGAAAAATACATCTTTTTTTAAAAATTTTTTTTCATTTATTTTTGCATAGAAATAGAGTATAGGCCAGAGGCATGGGTGGTGAGAGGATTTACCAGAGACAGAGTGGGGAGCAGAACAGGTGTAGTTACTGAAATATACTGCTGAGGGGAGCAGCATGTAGGACAGAAGAGGGCTGCTGCGCATATGTGGGTCACCTCCCTGGCCTGGGGTCAAATTCAAGCTATAGTGGTAATAGCGCTGACACTTAACCCACAGGCCACCTGGGAGGCCCCTAGAATATTACATCTTCATTTTGTTAGCAAAGCTGTTTTTAGGATTTCCATTTTCCACTTGTGTTATGGAATGTGTTTTCCATGAACACTTCTGACCTCCTTGGGACTAAACTAACAAGGAAATGTACTTTCCCAAGTACAGACTGGTGGGTAGTTGGGGATCTGGTTCTCCCCTCCCCTTCCCCCTCCCCTTCCCCCTCCCTCCTCTCCCTCCCCTTCCCCTTCCCCCTCCCCCCCAGCTCTGTGATGGCAAAAGCAGCTCCTTCTCAGCCGGGATAATGGTGACTGCAAGGACACCAGGACTCCACAAAGGGCACCTGAGCATTCCTGCTGCGTCCCACCTGGTGTGACCTTCATCACTTTTTCTTTCTCTGCTGTCCTTTGGGGACTCCCATGGGAAAATTCTCACCCCTTCCTCTTCCAACAAAAGGAAAAAAGTCACTGTCATTTCCTAGGTTTCAAAGGACTAACCTGAGGCCCAGCACCATCGCTGACCCTGGATTTTTAACGGGCACTTGCCTCACTAACATTCCCAAAGCAGAAAGGGTGCCCTCCTCCACCCTCACCTGAGGCAGAGCTCTGGGGTAGCAGCTGGATGAGCCTGTAGCTGCACCTGGCAGGAGATTACTCTGATAATCACACCTTCCTGTCCCAGGGGCACTGGATTCCTAACTGTGAGACTTCTTTCTGCTTTACATGTAAATAAAGGGAGGGAAATGCCTGGATTCCCTTAAACTGTGAGTTGAAATACAGTTTTAACGTGGAGGGGGAAGCTTCCAGGCCTTCTATAAAATGCTGATGAGCTTTTAGGTGAGAGATGGTTGGGCTTCCAGTGGGTTCTGCAAGCTCCCAGGGTTGCCTTGGATGGACAAAACTCTGACGCCAGATTAGGGTCGCTTCCTCGCTAGTTCTTTTAATGATTGAGACTTTCTCTTTATCAGAAATCCTGGCGTTGCCACCAATACTGTTCTCTGAAGCCCCCTCAGCATCTCTAATATAAATTCACAGAATTTGTGGTGACGTGAAAACTGCGAGGCAGGCAAAGTCGATCTCTGGTGTATTTCCCACTTGAGCTCATGGCTGGGAGATCTTCACACAGGGGATGGGACTAGTAAACCAAAAATAGGAAGATGAAAACATTGGAAAATTAAATGCAGGCAAGATGCCAAGATTTAGCCTACAAAGAAAAAGCAGGAGGGGGTGCTCTGTCTGGGTCAGACCCTGGTAGCAGGTTAGCACAATAAAAGACTCCAATTCCAATGGGAATTGACATTTCTGGGGTCACTGGGGCCAGAAGTAGACTGGAGTTTACAAGGAGGAAGTCATGGGAATCAGAGCTGGTGATCTCTTTCTGAAACTGTTCTTTGACATCTTTTCCCCTGGGGCAGGACTTCTCTTGAGGACCTGAGTTCTCCTTTTCCTCCAGGATGCCTCACTAGTAGTCTTAAAGGGCCAGTACTCAGAATTCTTCACAATTTTCCTCTCACAAATTATTTTGTTTCTGTCTCCTAACCTGATGGCTTTAACTCCAAAAAGGAGGAGGACCAAGCCTGGAGGACTAAGTTTTTACTTAGCTTCATAGATCCCTGCCCTTCTGCTGGAGAAACAGTATACCCTAAATGAACTCCACCCACTGCTGTTTTATGGACTACACCCCCACCTCCACACCAAAGAGATCCTAGGTGCCAAGGAGTACAACTCCCATCATGTCAAGACTCTGCCATGACTCTTGACCTCTTGAGGAGGGGATTGCTGGGAACTAACGGTGGAGTTAAGCGGACTTGGTTTGTATAAAACTGGATGCACATGGGTCTGGAGGGCTTTGGTTTTGCCTGCCTTGAGTGTGCACCTGGGTATGTTCCAGCTCAGACACTGTTACAGGTAGGACACATTGACCATTTAACCTCCCAATTAACCTCTCTCTCCCCCCAACCCCCTCTTTCATGCCCCTTGTAAACAAACCGTTTATTAATTTTTTTAAGCGTGCTGGTGAGGATTCACACTCAGGCCATTCCATATCCCTTTGGGGTTTGCCTGTAACACTTCCGTGGTAATATTAACCTTAGACTTGTCACTGAGACCTGAGAGGTATACTTGTTAGCCCAAGGTTCAGAGCTAACTTCACTAAAGGTTTTAGGACCGGTAAGAAGTGATGATTCCTCCTTGCTTTTGCATTCTATTTTAATAGAGAATTTACTTTCCTCCAAGCCTCACTCTCAGGGAGAGGGAAAAACTTAATCCATCTTACTACCTCTCAAATCCTGTCCTGGGGGTATTGTCTATTCCACCTAGTAGCACAGGCGCTAAAGAACAGAGCAGCACTTGGTTTCAAGAACTTTTCACCAACAGAATCAGGCAGTTGGCAATCCCAACCCTGTTTGCAGTGCTGAAAATTGAGATTAGTGTGGCTGCAAGATTGGATACGGCCTTTATATTGCTTTGCCAAATATGGGGTAAAATGACTCTGGCTGCTATAAACTCTGACTTCAATGGAGACAGAAGTAACCATTTTTTTCTCATCTTTCCTGAACTCCTGGGCGCTAACAGTTAGTGTATGAGTTAGAAAGGGATTCGGTGTCTTTTTATTATAGTTTTGATGTCAACCCCAATGTCACATGGGAAGGTTTTCTATGTTCAAGAGGTAGTCACAAACAGATCAGTAATATGATTTTTCCACATTTATTTTGTCCCTCAGATAATTTTGAAGGAGACAATGTTTGCATTTCCAACTTACCTTTCCATTTTTCAATTTCTATATCCCCTTTTAAGTGCCCATATATCATTTTCATGGCCTTGTGGTCTTAGGAGCTCCTTCCTTCTAGAGGAAAGCAATCTTATCATCAAACCTACATTAAGTATTCAGAACAAAGTATGTTATTCCTTTAAAGGCTATTTAGATTTTAAAAGAGGTTACAGGAAGAGGGTAATACTTAAATTCTATTTGTCTTACATGCAAAAAACATTCTTTGACAAACAGAATGTAAGTATGAGTTTTCATAAGCCAAGAAAACAGAATGCTGTAAAAACACAATCCTCTCTTGGTGGAAGCCTTGGTTCACTATAATTCAGCTCATAATATTGGTATTACTCTGTAGATTATTTTATATGAAAATACAGAATGATAGAATTTTGGTGGGAAGATGGGATGGGAAAAGGGAGAGTATTGCAGAGCAATAAAGATTATTGGGAACCACAGAAGATGACCATGTTTTGCTTTTATGGTCATTATCATTTTTTTTCTCTCCAAATTATGTTTATTGAGGTAAAGTATGTTTACATCTTTCTATCCGCTCTGAGGGTTATAGGCTCAAACTTCTATAAATATACACCTTAACACCAGGTCCACATGTGTACCAACCACCCTCCACCATGTCCCACTGGGCTTATTCCCTTCCCCATACCCACCCTGCCACCTTCCCTCTCTGGTTGCCTCAATTTTGCAGTCAGATGTTAAGAGTCCATTATTGGTTTGGCTTTGACTGACTCTTTGTTGTTTCTCTAGATTCCATATATAAATGAGACCATCCTGTGTTTGTCTTTATCCTTATGATTTACTTTGCTTAGCATTTTCCTCTCTAGTTCCATCCATGTTGTTGCAAATGGCAAGAGGTTATCCTTTTTTATAGCTAAGTAGTATTCCACTGTATATGCATGTGTGTGTATGTATGCATATATGCATACATCACATTTTCTGATCCACTCCCCTATCCTTAGGCACTGAGACAGTTTCCCTATCTTAGCTGTTATAAATAGGGTTGCAAAGAATATAGGAGTATTTATGTTCTTGTTATTGTCACCACAGTTGATTGGCATCACAGAACAATCAACTCTGATCTTTACTAACATCTTGGAGTCTTTAATCTTTTTAGACAATGATGCTGTTTTAAAAGATAAACTTACAAAGATAACTACCAGTGACACTCTATAATAATTTTGTTGGAAGATAAATATTAGAATGGACATTTGTGGCAATATTATAAAGTAGAACAGATTTAGTTGTTTGTGCCATAGAACACTGATAGGACACATGGACCCCAGATGAAATGTATACTCTGATGTTAAAAAGCAAAAAAAATATTTCCACTGCAAACATTTATTTCTGGCACAGAGAAGTCTGTTGAGAAAATCTTTTCTGTCAATAACACATATCATAATGGTGGTTGACATTTTGAGCTGGAAGACAGAACCCCAGGAATATGTGTGGCATGGAAGATAAACACATGCATACTAAGAAAGCTGCTTTTTTGCTCAATTGGCATTGGAAAAACTTGATTCAGACTTCTACAAATATTTGGATTTTTTAGGTGATCATGTGTTAAAGCAGCAAAGTTGTAATAGTGTCTTGTGTTAAAATAAAATGAATCACTTAAAAAAGTGTGAATTTACTTATTTAACCACCAGTGTTCTTTTTCTGAACCATGTATATATGTTTAGTTCTAGCAGAGACAGTAGCTGTTAATAACTCTGTGTGTTGAGAGTTCCAGAAATCGTCATCCATTAACCATTCAGCATCAATATATCTTATTTTGGTTTTAATTTGCAATGAACTTGAATACTTTTTCATATGTTAATTTGTTACTTGGACATTTGGATTTTAGGAAGTTCCTCATCAAATCTTTTGCTCATTTTCCTGTTGTCTTTTTAAAAATAATTTGAAGTTCTTTATATATGCTGCTATATATTTTTTGAATTAACCTATTACAAAGGTCTTTTTACTCTCTCTGTCTCTCCTTTAAATGTTTATTGACTTCTTTTCATAAATAGAAGTTCCTGATTTTAATAAAGCACAACTTACCAGCATTCTTTGTTTTTAGCACTTTTTGTATTGTGTTCAAGTAATCTGTGCCTACTGCAAAGTCATAAACATATTCCCCTATGATTTTCTCTAAAATCATTATTAGTATTTTTGTTCACATTTAGATATACAGCCCTCTGGGACTGATTTTTTTTTTTTTATGATAGATATTCTGTCCATGAGCACCATTTACAGATAAACCCATTTCTCTCCCAAGGCACTGGGAGGCCCTCATGTACAGTGTTATCTTTGTCATAAATTAGATGACCTTGTAAGTATAGATCAGTTTCTGCATGCTCTATTTGGTTCTCCTTTCTATGGTTTGTTACACTTTTGTCAAAACTACACTCTCTCAAATATTATCACATTGTAATAAGTTTTGTCAGCTGGAAGTATATCCTTCAACTTAAGACCAAAAAGAGGATTTATACTTCAAAATTACCTGAGCTATTCTTAATCCTTTGCCTGACAATCTAAAATTAGAACAAACATCAATTTACACTTACACACAGGTTATGATTTATATTTGGGTTGACTTGAATCTTTAGACAACTTGGGAGAATAAATTGCTTTACAATATTAGGTCTTCTAATCTATAGTCATGGTATATTTTTCTTTTTTAAAAAAATATTTATTTATTTATGCATACAAGAGCTGGGGTACAGACCAGAGTCACAGGCTGTGAGAGGATTCACCAGAGACAGAGTGGGGAGCAGAACAGGCAGATCTACTGAAATACACTGCTGAGGGGAGCAGCAGTTCAGGCAGGAGAGGTCTGTTGCACCATGTGGGTCCCCTCCCTTGCCAGGGATCGAACTCGTGCTACTGTGCCATGGATGCTTCACAGTGTGGCGCTCAATCTGCTGTGCCACTAGGGAGGCCCTCATGATACATTTTTCAATGTACTTAGTTTTTCTTTTATTCTTCTCAATAGTGTTCTTGTCCATGTCCATGTCTTATACATGCTTTATTAGATGTAATGTTACTGATGGTATTATAAATTTTAGATGTCATACATAATTTTTTAAATTTGTAGTAGTATTGATGCTATAGAAGTCTTGATGATTCCTTCAAATTTGTTTTGCTCATTTTACATTTCCAAGTGTCCAATTACATTTGTTTTTACTGTATTGGTGTAGTTCTTTGCACTTTCCTATATGTTCGATCCATATTTTTTATGCTTCAATTTCTTTATGTACTTATGTCTATGTCTGTTTATATATCTCTATCTCCATCTACTATATCTATACCTATATCATCTATCTTACCAGTTATTACTGTTTTCTGTTCTTGCTCATTGTTCTCAGTTATATATATTTTTAGCATGTGTGGTAATTGTTGATTGAATTCCTGATATTGTATAGAAAAATTATGATATCTTTCTTCTAAGAGGATTAAATATTTCCTCTGTTACACTGATTCAGTGGTGGCTGGTCATCTTTTTTCAATCAGGGATTGAGTTTACCTGAAAATGGATTGAAATTTTTGGATAATTCAATTTGCCTTACATCACTCCTCTACTAGGACATGCATATCCTTGAGAACTTTCAGCTGAGAAGTGGTTCCTGAGCTACTTTCTGTCCCCAGGATTGCCATACCACCAAAAGTTCTATGCTACTTTTCAGAAGTTGCTGATTTGCTGATTATCTTTTAACTTTCTATCCTGTATAGCTTTAGAATTTGCTAAATACCTTGAGGGAATAATTAGATGGGAATGGATTTTCTTAAGTCTCTATGATCTATTCAGTTCTAAGAAAACACCAAACCTACTGGTTGCCTCCTCTTTTCCTGTTTGTAGAATCAGCCAAGATTCCAAGGGAAAGAGTGACTACAGATTATCAGCTTGTCTCTCTGTACTCAATCTGTGTAATCTTGGTTCATCTTGTCATCACTGAATTAGCAGCTTCCTATTGCTTTATATATGTGTGTATGTATATATATACATATATACATATTTATATATATGTGTATCTATATACATACATATTAATATTTTATAGACTGTTCTAGCTGCTTTTGGAGAAACTTCAGAAACTTCTCCATCCTGTTTGGAATAAGCCTCTCTATTTACTCTTAAGTGTACCTATTTATTTATGTTGCTCACTCAGCAAATATTTCAATCTCACTATTTTTCTTTCCTTTCTTCTTCTGTGATTATAACTCAAACTTCAGGATTTCCACACCATAGTCTATTTCATGATTTTCCTTTGAGTATCTCAGCAGCCAATCTTGTTAACCTTCTCATAAATCTTTTCTGAACTTCTTTTATATGTTTAGATATACTCTTACTCTTGATTTTATTGACCTAGTCTTTAAATTATAAATTAATTTATGTAAGTAAGCTCATATGTATACTGGACACATTTATTATTTTTTTAACCTTTCATAGCATCTACCGTTGCTGTGATAAACAGTGTGTTCTTGATTCATATGTATATTAAAAAGTGTAATTGTGTAATTGTCCACATCTGATACTCTTTCTTTCATCTGAAAGTGGAAAAAAAAAAGGTTAATGATTAAAAATCGTATCCCTTAGTGAATTTAGAATGAAAAATATGAATGTAAGGAAATCTGAAGATTGTGTGCGTGTGTGTGTTTAACTTCTACCGGGAAAGTAATTTTACTAATTGTATTAAAAGCAAAGAAAAAGATATCCATTAATAATGCTTCGTAGAACGTGTAATTTGTATACATGTAAGAGTGGGATATGGATCCATTACTGATATGAATGGTGTAATTTTAAATATTCTGTTATAGCTTGTAGTATTTTAAAGAGGAAATGATATACTATTCTGGTATTCTAAAGTTTAGGGTTTCATATTCCTCCTTATTGCAAATGGTTTTCACTGCTGGTTAATGCTTACTGTTTTTCTGGATATCTGTTTCTCCCCAAAGATCACTGGCTCTTTGAGGGCAAAGATCAGACTGTATAGTCTGCCAGTCCTTGCTCCTGGTGCTGAGTTCAAGTTTTTAACAGGTCATTTGTTCACAGTGGAAATGCTAGTGATGGGCAGTGCAGGCTTAGGTCCCCTCTGGGGCTACTGCTGGGAATTTCCTGGTAAGCAAAATCATGTTGGAGGAACACAGGCACATCTAGAAATAAGATAGGCAGCATGAACTTTTAAAAGCTACATCAGAGAGAAGGGGATATATCACTTTCAGGCTCGTGTAATCAGTTGTTATTTTTCTTTTAAAGTTATGAAAATTTGAGGCTAAAAAAGAAAAGTCATGCACTGGCTGCTTGGCAGATATTCTTTTGTTTTGTTTTGTTTTTGTTCTCATTCATTCCATATTTATAGTGAAGCTGTGCAGTCCTGTGCAGAACACACGTAAATTAAAAACTATCTTAATATTGAGGAAATGACATTATGGTTAAGGAAATAAATCAACATTTCTAAAGCAGTTTTATGATGATTTAAATAAAATGCATTTATCACACATTCAAATATTCTGTATTTAATCCACTAAACAAATAAATGTGGAAAACAAAACATGGTATTTTAAATTTTTGAAAAATAGAAAATTGATAATCAGATTGAAGAAGCCTAAGGCTCCCACCCTCTACCCTTTGACTTTGAGAAATTTCTGCTCTTTCCTGAGGATTCCTGTGCATTTTATGGGCCAGATACCTTTGCACACAAGGTCAAAGCAGGCAATTTGTATACTATTTACATAATTATTTTCCTAATTTTAAGATAAATTTAAATCAAATTTCTAATTTTCCTGCTTGCATCTCCCTGGGTCATCTTGCAGAACTTATATTGGAGACAGCTCATTTTAAACAAGGTTTTCATTTATGAATCGGAAGCAAAGACATTTCAAAAGCCATTTATGTTGACATCAAACTTGGTTTTAGATGCTTGGGTAATGGTTAGAACTACAATAGGTTTCAGAAGTTCAAGAGAGAATAAGAATATTTTTAACTGATGGTATTGTGAATCTGCATATGGAGATGGGGCTCACACAAATCAATGAAAAATGGTAGGGTGTTTGTGGAAAGGTACGTATTATGGATGAAGGAATTGGAAAGAGAAAACCTAGTCCTATCAGGGGACACAGGAAAAAGAGTTTATGGGACAGGATCATGTATTCAAATTTAGATGTAATGAGTTTGCATCCCCGTTTAGATAAACAGGTAGCAATGTCTCTCAAACAGGAGGTTCGTAGTACTTTGGAACAATTTTGGGACCAGGTACATTGATTTACATGTCATTTTCATATGGATATTTTTTTATGTAGTGGAAGTGATTTTGTGTGGTAAGAACAGAAAGATTGTTTATGCAAATGACTGTATTGAATTTACCTTTGTAAATATACCTTTATCTTTACCTTTGTAAAGTCTTTTTAATCTACTTTTTGTGTTCTCATTTCTTTCTGAAAAGTTGAGGCTATTGAAAAAGTCACTACCAGATTAGTGAGTTTTTGGAGCAAACAAAGATCAAAATTCCAGTTCTAGATGTGAGCAGACATTCTCTTCTCATTCATTGGAAGGACTTGGCTGGTCATGTGAGCGGTGGGGCTACCAGCAGATTGGGAGGTGAATTTGAAAGGATGGGTTGAGTGATGAATAATTAAAGCAATGCAATCATGAAAGGAATGGCTTATGTATTATTATTGAAGTAGGCTCAAGAGGGCATGCCTTGAAGCATTAAAGAAGTAATTTAAAAAATTTAAGCAAGTCCTCCTTAATCGACAAATCATATACTGAAAGCATTCCCAACTTTAGCTAGATGATAGAGTTTCTTTTCTAGGATACTTTATACTCTTTGTAGAGAAAGAAGAGAGAGTAATTTCTTGGTTATTTCTAAAATGGCAAACATGAGATTAGATAATAATTGTCTTTGTGATGGTAGCGACAGTGTGGGATATTGATATTTTTGGAATGATTTGTTCTTAAGTGTGATTCTCAAACAATGTGTCCAGGAAAGATTTAGGATGAGGCTAAATATTTGATGAATTGCATTTTCTATACTAAATTAAATGTATTTTATTCTAGAATCACATTTCAATATTAGTACACAGGTATCTTTATTCTTCAGTTGGAATATTTACATGGTTGATATACATAGTATCAGGGTTTCTTCATCATGCTCTGGAAAAATGTCTCCTGTGAAACTTTAAAAATGTATATAATGATGTAGAATGACTTGTACAGGTAAAGTCTTAGAGGAACAGCAGTACCCTGGTATAGTACAGTGGATTCTGGATTTGGACTCAAACTTTTTTTTAATGTCCACTTTCAGTCTTTGAGAGAGTAATTTATTGTCTAAAAAAAGCATTTTCATCCCTCAAATAAGGGATCCTAATTTCTGCCCTGGCAACCTCTCAAGGTTTGTAAGACCCAGGATCAAGCCTATGTCACTATTCAAATAGAAACGTGCTAAGTCAACGCCTGGGAAGATATTAATTTATGTGCATCTTTTCTTGTATATCAACTTATATTTTTGACATATAAGAGATATATGTATGTATATGGATTTTTTCTTTTAAGGAATTTTTAAAATTAAATATTGTTTCTAGTGAGAGAAGCCTTTCATGTAAGGTTGATATTATTATTCCTTACAAGTTTCATCTTGATTCATAAACACTTGGTGCCAAGAATAATGCTGTTTTAAAGACAATAAGTGCCTGTTTTTGCCTAAGGCCACTGGAAGCCCTGCAAAAGAAGCAGAAGGAATTAAAGGCCCTTAATCATATTTCCCCATTCTTAACTGTTAGTTTTTACACTCTTGAGCCATTTCTCTCCTCTTGCTGGGCCCTACCAAGACCCATAAATCTTAATTAAAGATGCAATTTTTTTTCTTATGAAATCTGAGCTGCGAGAAACCAGTCTTATTTTTTATTTTTAAGACTAGCTCCATGTGTCGGCTCATAAAACAAGTAAGACTTTTACACTCAAAGGATTTTGAAAACTGTTATTGCTGCTGTCATGTGGTGTTGGCCCTGTAATTATTATTATTGTTATTTTATTTATTTGTTTTACACGTGAGTTTCTGATGTGTACAGAGCATGTTGAAAAAAATGAAATTTGCAACAGGCTGGTCTTGGTCTACAAAGTGGGGGGTATGGTTCATAAAATATGAAAGCAACATTCCTTCAAGGTTCCC
Organism: Galemys pyrenaicus; assembly: GCA_019455555.1. Lineage (NCBI taxonomy): Eukaryota > Metazoa > Chordata > Mammalia > Eulipotyphla > Talpidae > Galemys > Galemys pyrenaicus. The sequence continues at coordinate 416,396 of JAGFMF010011464.1, forward strand.
AAAGGGAAGGAACGTTCTGGGACTAGCAATGGCTATGGAGACTGCTCCATGCAGTCTCCACCAAGGAACAGCTAACTAAATTCCTTTTCAGTTAAGGAGAGAGTTTCTCTTGACTCAGGTCTGATAGGAGAGCCACACAGAGCATCTGCAAGGTCATCCCTCACCTCTTAGACTAGGGGAAATGCACTTGACACTTTAAGCCTCTGGATCTAATATCCTGATGACAGACCCCATCGGTATTTAATTATAGGTAATAGAGATAACCTGGAAAAACCTAAACCCCTTCTTACTGGTGATATTTCTCAAGAATAAAAATGATTCTGATGATATTATGTAAACATCTAATGAGGTATGAGGCAGTACTAGGCACTATGCCCAGAGACTAGATTAGTTAAGTGTCAACTTGTCTGTCTTCTGCTGGCCCTTGAGAACCTTGCTGCTTTGCCATCGTCTATAAAGTTACATTAAAACTCTCAAGATCATTGCCAGTCTGGCTTCAAGCTACCTTTTGAACCATATCTCCCACTGTCACATGCTGTGCAATTGTCCTTCTGTTCATACTGAAAAAAAGCACAAACAGTGCTTTTCAGATAAATCTTAGGATTTTGCAACTCTATGGCTTTGCATGTGTTGAGAGGTGCAGTGGGAAGGAAGCAATTGCATAATGACTTAGTGTTGGTTTTAAAGTTAGGAGGTCTGATAATTAGCTGAGTAATCATGGGCAAATTACTTAGCCTTGCTGAGTTTCTTCTTCCTCATCTGTAAGAAGAGGTTAGTCATGACCTCTGTGGCGGTGTGAGGTTTATATGTGGCATATGCTGCATCTCACACATCTTCTGTAACAGGAGAGATGCTCCATAAAGTACATGTGCTATGTTCTTCTGCTGGGAGTTCAACTTTCACTCACAGCCCCACCCCTTGTGAGTTCCTAAGCATCTCCTAAAACTGTCAAATTATACCTCATTTACAGAGTCTTTCATAAGAACCTCCAGGCACATTAGAGTGAGTTAGGATGAATAATTTGGCAATGAATGGCAAGATGATTTGGAAGGAAGGTGGGACCTAGAATATGCAGGCCAGCCAAAACCTTTCTCTTCATGGCTCGTTTTCTGCAGAGGGAACTTTCTGGCCCCTTGCCTGTTTCTGCCTCCTCAGGCATCACTCAACTTTCTTTGAAGGTTTGCTTGCCTCAGCCTCTCCCACACTCCCCACACTTCTTCCTCTCCCTACTCTCCCCATCTTATCTAGGGCCTATTCCAATATTCTTGTTGACTGGTTGACAAGTCTTTCCATCCTGGTTCACACTTTGACAAATGGCAAACAACATCAGCCTTTTTACCACCTTAGGTGTCCCATGTCATTTTTGCTCCTTTTTAGCTTATCTATGATTTTGTTCTTTGATATCCTAAGACCCCAAACTGTAGCTTTCCTTGCATTATGGACTCCTAGGAATCTTTAAAGAACTAGGACTGTAAGGATGAATCTTATACAATTGCAGCCTTGTTTTTTTTTTTTTTTTACATGAAGACTAGTGAAGCTCAGAGATAGTGTTACAGGGCAACCCTAATATAAAATGGGTTTGCCTGACTGGGTCCTCACCTGCGCGCTCGAACGGCACTTATAATGCCCCAACTGCAGGCACAC
>JAGFMF010011464.1:418096-495046 GCA_019455555.1 Galemys pyrenaicus
GATAATGACCTTATGGGATTTGTAGTCCTTGGATCTTGTAGGTCTGGAATGGGGGTCGAAGTCCATAACCTATCTGTGTAATCCATTCAGGAGGGTCTTCCCCCTAACAATAGGAAAAGGCATTACTGCATCAACATCTAGATGTTCTGTCACACTCTGACCCACATCTCCCTCACCGGGTTAGTGCTTCTAACTTCTGCCCTCCCAGGGCTCCTCTGACTGTATGGCACCTTGAAGTCTCAGAGAATTCCAGTTTGGAGTTAGTATGCCCAAATCATGCTCCGTAGACCTGTGGGTACTGCTCAAGCATTCCCTTCCTTTACTGCCAACCCACAGTGCTTTTCACCATCAGACTAGGATGCTAGATGCAAGCACATCCATGCCCAGGTAGTTAGAAAGAGGTGGATCTTGCAAGAAAGGCTGCCCTGTGGACAGGTCTGCAGAGGGAGAATTCTGTCTCATAGATTTGGGCAAGACAGAGTTCAAAGAAGCATCAGAACCCCCAGCAGACAGACTCGCCCCACTAAATTTCTTACCCAGAGTGATTGCCCAATTTAATTTCTTCCTATTTCTAAATAGATACTAATCTGGTTTTTCAGAAATTCATGTTCAAGAAAATGGTGATGGTGTTATTGGGGCTTTCTAGAAATAATAACAAGGAGAGGAAAAGTGTCTATTTGTTGAGTCCTTACATAAGGTCTGGTAACTTTATTTATTTATTTTTATTATTTTTTAAAAGGTTTATTTAATTATGCACACAAGAGCTGGGGTACAGGTCAGAGTCGTGGGAGGTGAGAGGATTCACCAGAGCGAGTGGAGAACAGAACAGGCAGATCCACTGAAATACACTCCTGAAGGGAGCAGTGGGAGAGGAAGGAGAGGTCTGCTGTGCCATGTGGGTCCCCTCCCTAGTGGGGGGTCGAGCTCGCGCTGCTGTGCCATGGATGTTTCACAGTGTGGCACTCGACCCGCTGCGCCATCAGGGAGGCCCAGGTCTGGTAATTTTATATAAATAGGCTACATAAATCTTTACAAAAACCTATATTTCAACTTGCTGTTTGTGTTGATTTCAATAAGTTCCCTCATCCCGGCCTATATTTCTTTTTCTTTATTTTAAAACCATTAATTCAATTTATGTTGGAAAGTCAGCTGAAACAATGGGCTTAACAGTGTTGAAAGTTATGACATGACAGACAAACCCAAGTCATCAGTATCATTTTTTATGAGTACATTTGAACAGATGACGAAAATATAAGCAGTACACAACTTTCTACATTGATTTTCAATTTTTTTTGAAAGTTAATCAAAACCCAGAAGGTCTCTTACGAAGTATTCTATTCCACTAGCAGATGAAGTAAATACCACAATATCACTGTTCTTCACCTCTGGGCTAATAAATGAGATTACTAAATTTAAAGGCCTTATTTATTAGCATTCAGAATAATCATTCTTCCTTAAATCTAACTTTAAGGATTTGTCTGAGGTGAATAAAATTCTAACATATTTCTGACAACTGGCTTATGTATATCTTTATACTGTTCTAAGAGCTATTGACATCTTCATGCTACATTTATATCTTTTCCTTCAGATAGTGAAAAATAAATCTAGTAGTACCAGTAGTATCAATTCAGAAACCAGTCATGTATATGGAAAAGGCAGAGTGTTAGAGGTTAGAATTTTATAATGTTGTAGGAAAAACTCATTTTGTGTTTATCAAGGCAGAAGAATAAGCAGCAATAAACTCAACAATGAACAAATTTCAAATTGAAATTTTCCTTTCTGACTTTACCTACTTGGATAAAGATTTCTTCAGCATAAGCAGGCTAAGTGGTATTCTTAAGCACAGGCACAAACATAACTGTGCATGTGTTATTTTTTTTCTGAGAATAAAAATAGGGTGATTTAAAAATAAGAGTAATTTGTATGGGAATCTCAAAGGAAGTCTCATCATTGTGCTGCCAGTTTGTGTCTATTATTTGTTACCATGTAAGTGGAGGGTGGAGTGATTACCAGTTACCTCCATTGCACCAGAGCTGGGGCTGAGGTGCGGTCAAAACAATAACAAAGTGACACTTCTCTCCTCTGTGTGTGTGTGTGTGTGTGAGAGAGAGAGAGAGACAGAGAGACAGAGACAGAGACAGAGACAGAGAGAGCGAGTTTGCATGAACAAGTGCCAAGTGCACATGAGGATTCAAGAACCTTCTGTGAAGGCTTAGGAGGTGGAAGTTCTGAACAGAGTGTCAGGTAAAGCTGAGATTTAGCCTCATCCAACTCTTCTGGAAATAGGTAACTGGGTATGCAGATGAGCTAAGAGGTGTGCCACTAAAAGTTTTAGACTTTTGAGATCTTGTTTTGTTTCTGTTTCTGTTTTTACACCTCTTCCTTCTTAGTTCCTATTTCTAGAAAGTTATTTTCTGTCAGAGGAGTCTACACCTGGGTTGCTGGTTCAAAGGCACAGCCTGTCCCTTGAAGGTCCAGAAGCATCACAGCTGGATTCATTCTCATCTCCTCTGGTGTCAGACTTCCCAGCCTAATGAGCTCAGAGAGGCCACTCCAGGAAGCCTTGGGGCCTGGGAATGTGGGTGATCTTGATTTGGCCAACTGATTCTTGCTATAGATAAGCTATTCTTGTCATTCCATGAACGGCTTGGAGAGGAAATCTGGGAAAACCTGGACTTTAGTGAATTAGTTGTGTCAGTTGATCCACATTGTTGCCTGCTGGTTAAGAAAACCACTCTGATCACCACTAAATAATTAAGTCATTCATAAACAAATGGATATGTAAGTAAACATCCATCTCTACAGATCACTTTGATAAAGTTAAATACCTTGGAAAACCTTCAAAACCGTATCTTACAAAATTCTTTTAAAATATTCTGATGTGAATACTGCTTTACTACCAGCTAGCACTGATTAACCTAAGGGAACTAGTGGAACAAAGAACATAGCAACACAGATATTGATGATAATACAAAATGAGTGAAGGGGAAGTTGGAAAGAGTGAGTTTGGTTAGATCCAACCTCAAGATTGCACAAGACAATACTTTTTAGCTACTTCCCAGTGTCTCATACAACTTTGTGAATCTACCCTGGTGTGGAAACATAAAAGAGGGACAGGTCGTAGAACCATACTGAAAAGAAATTTTACTGGCATGATAGAAAATGTGTTCAGTTAAACTCCATAAGTCATAGTTATCTCCAGTTCTGAAGAGCCAACAAAATATCAAATTCTCTATCAGTTTCCACAGTGGGAAGAAGAAAGAATCTGTACCAGAGAATTTCATGGATATCTAGGGTTATCACTTGCCATGCTTCACTCATTGGGCCTAGGGATTATAGACCAAAAAACTTGACTCTCTAACTATTTGGGTCACAATCAGAGTGATGCTGTCAAATCAGTCAAAACCCAAATAATAATTATTCAAATACCACGCATGATGGTGAAAGAACTTCAAAAGCACCCATGGGGATGGGTTGGACTCTATGTTGACACAACTACAGGTTTCTCCAACCAAAAAGGTATCCTGCAGCTCATGGCTTGGCCCCTAAGATCCATGTGCATACCAGCTCTTGTTTGTAGTTACAGTATTACAGTAAGTACCGGCATTGTCTTGTTAACAGAAATCCTGTTTCCAACTGAATTTGTATTAATCAGCCTTTCTAGCTCCTGTAAGAAAAAATTCTATAAAGCTGTGACTTAAAGATCTGTTTCTCACTTATGAGTAGGTCAGTTCAATAGAGGAGGTCAAGAGAGCATGTTCTGCTCCAGATGAATAATTAATAACTCAGTGATTTTCCCCCCCTTTTTCTTTCTTCTCCCCCCCCCCCACTTCTTTCCTTCCTTTCCTTCCTCTGGTTATGGGTATTTGGAGGAAAATAACAAGTAAATCCCCATTTCCTTGTTGCATCATGACAATTCCTGTTGATGGAAGGTATCCTCATTCCCTTGGCTGAATCATGTTTGTTGGTTTTCTCTCCTATAAAGTTATCCTCTCACCATCCACTTTTCACACATACTGCCCTCTTTGGAAGGAAGTTCCTGTATGTAGCCCCAAAACTACAGAGTGGGGAGTCAATGCACCATCTCTTTGGGGGATGCAGTATCTAGGTAAATTATTTATATTTCTTCTGCAAGGAAGACTTGCATCTATATTTATACTCCTGTTTTTTTCCTTTTTGAGCATTGCCATTCTGGTGTTACAAGATGTTGCAGGCTCATATTGTATTTTCCTGCCTAGAATCAGCCACTTCTCCAAAGGATCCTTGGTCTTTTACTACATAATGATATTGTAAAATAAACTCTGTGTAGTAGGTAGGCAGTTGTCACAGGACCAGCTGACAGAACAAGAGAATGTATGAGTGCATATTACATGTGTACCTTTTTCTGTATGTCATCATCTGTATCTATGTTATACCAAACAGGTCATATGGATGTTCCCAATGCTGATCCATGACTCTGAGGATCATTCTAGTCTCTTCCTCTTTTTTTAAAAAATATTTATTTATGCATACAAGAACTGGCGTACAGGCCAGAGGTGTGGGGGAAAGTGGGAGGATTCACCACAGACAGAGTAGGGAGCAGAACAGGCAGATCGATTGAAATACACTGCTGAGGGGAGCAGCAGGGGAGACAAAAGAGGTCTGCTGTGCCATGTGTGTCACCTCTGCAGTGTGGATGCTTCATAGTGCAGTGCTTAACCCCTTGTGCCACCAGGAAGGCCCTTCTTCCTCTTTCTATTTTAAAATCTAATTATAACAATCAGAAATGTGGCTCTCCTAACCGCCACTCATTTCCTTAATTGTATTATTAAGCATGGTGATATCAAAATTGTTAGCCCATATGTCTGAAACTGTAAAGACAAATTTACCAGCAAGATTTCAGGACTTAGCATTCTTCCGCGTGTGCCATTAACCTACAGATTCTGTTCATTCCAGTTCTGTAGGTCAGTAACTTCCACCACTCTGTCCATCTGTGAGATTGTTCCTGACACTGATGATACAGTTAGATTGTCTGGTCACATTCTGAGATCTCACATCCTGAGATTCCCCCGGACCTTCTAAATTATGTCTTTAAAGTTTGCATACCTTAAGTATGCTCAAAAACGCTATGGTTTTTAAAAAAATACATAGTCATGTATCTGCCATTATAGTAACATACTTCCTAATTTCAGTGCCCTCAAGTGTCCCTGATGGTTCATTTAATCTTTCCCCCCCTCTATAGCCTGGAACTTTCTTTTTTTTTTTTTTTTTTTTAAGATTTATTTATTTATGCATACAAGCACTGGGGTACAGGCCAGAGGTGTGGGGAGGGGGTGAGAGGATTCACCACAGAGAGCGGGGAGCAGAACAGGCAGATCAATGGAAGTACACTGCTGAGGGGAGCAGCGGGCACAGCAGGAGAGGTCCGCTGCACCATGCGGGTCCCGCCCCTGGCCGGCAGCAGGGATCGAACTCGTGCCGCAGTGGCTGAGGTTTGCCTCACAGTGCGCCGCTCAACCCACTGCGCCACCATAGCCTGGAACTTTCAACCAGCATACCAGTTCTGCATTTTGTAGAATGGGCTACAGTTGGAACCACCAAGTAAGCAGTCCTCCCCAACAACTCTCCCACCCCTCCCCACACTGATTTTTTTTCACCCAGCAACGCACATCCAAGATTAAGATTTGTCTTCTCAGGATGGAGCACTGGCACTGGAGGTTTAGTGGAGGGTGAGTGTAGCTTGTGTACATCTGTAGAAGTAAAAATGTAATTCCAGATTTATACAGACATGTAAACAACTGACAAAAAAAATAAATACGACATGTCTCCTAATAAGTCTATAGATCACATCCTTTATCACCATATGTAGCGGCAGGAAAGGTGGCACACTGGGCAGGTTCAGGATGGTTCTGGGCAGATGGGTCAAGGAAGGAGAGTCTTGGAGCCCTCGGTGGTTTTACATGCTTTTATTAGTAGAGGCACCCAGGTACATGGTAAGCATGGGTGCCGGGGCGGGGTGGGGGGGGGGCCTGGGAGGCTAGTAGGCCTCCCAGCCTCCGGGGCATCTCACCTTCTCGGCTACTGCTTCTCTTTGCTGGTGGATCCTGTCGGTTCTGGCATCCTCATGACGCCGCCGATTTAAGCCCGTGCCCAACTCAAGTGCGCCCATCTGCGCATGCCCATCCTGGAATGCTCGCAGCACCACAGGTGTCCATCATCACACCAGTGGTGGGAGGGTGGAAAGACCTGATTGTTCTCTGACCCTAGACCATATAATAGTTTATTAAGGTTTATAGATATGCCACAGTTTTTGGTCCAGTTAACTATTGGAGAATTTCTTAGTGCCTCCAGTGTTTAGTGATTATAAATACAGATGTTATGAACATGCGTGTGCAGGTTTTCTTGCACACCTAAGTATTCAGTTAGGTAAATACCTAAGAGAACAATTTTTTGCATCAAAATGTAAAACTAGATTTAGTTTTGGGAGAAGCTGTGAAGGTGTCTTTTAAAGTATATGTCACCACCCAGTAGGGTAAATGGAATAGTTCTCAGGCTTTTCCGCCCTCCCGCCTTTGGTGTGATGTTGGGCACCTGAGGTCCTGCATACATGCTTGAGTGCACCTGGGTTGAGCCACGGGGCTTATAAAGGCTGTGTCATGAGCTCGCCAGTGGCAGAGAAGACAAGAGGGTTGCAGAAGGAGACAAGTGGAGAGAGAAGAAAGAGAAAGAGAAGAGAGAGCCCAGTGAGTAAAGATGTGGGGGGCGCTAGGAGGCCTGCCAGCCTCCTGGCCCCGGCCTGCCATATACCTGGTCACCTCTGATAATAAAAGCCTAAAAAAGCCACCGAAGGCTCCAGGACTCCTCCTTTACCCATCTGCTCAGAATCATCACGAACTTGCTCTATTCCCCTGCTGGCACCACAGCCAGTTAGGGATAGTTGGGTAGCTTCAGGACAGTATAGGTGGGAGCCTTGGGAGAGTTAAAGAAACTTCAGAGATACAGATAACAAGAGGGATAAGGGAAGATCCAGAGCTAAGGACAACAAATTCCAAAGGAACTAAACAGCACAGGACGATGGGACAGTCTGGAACAAGGACGATAAAGAAGTGTGCCAAGATAAGCGCTGGCACAAAGTGACTTAGTTCTGGGCACAGAGACTTAAGGACAGTGAGTGAGACCACTGAGAACGGACCAATCACAAAGAGGCTGGTGGAGCTTTAGAATAAATAGGGCAAGGAGGTGTAGATTCCCTGAGGCTCAACTCCACTCAGCTCCCTGGCCTCTCCCTGGCCTGCTTCCACTGGCCTGGGAGTCTCGCTTTATTTCTGTTCCTTCTCTCCTCAATGAACTTTTTCTTTCTCTAAACAAATTGGCCTCTTCTGGCCTGTACCTCTGCGAAGTACCTTTTGCAGTTTCATGAGACACCAACCCATGGTGGCCTGGTGGCTGGGACTCAGCTCTGCCCCTGTAGCCTGCGATCCTTTCCTGGCTGGAAGACTAGGCCCGGAAACCTGAAATTACGGTATCAGCAACACTGGCTGAGATTTCCTGTTGCTTTGCATCCTGGCCAGCAAATGGTATTACCAGGTTTCTGCATTTTTGTTTGTTTGCAGGAGCTTTTATGACTGACCAAAAATAAGAGCAACTGAGACATTTTTCAACAGGCAAAAAAGATACATAAAACAGGATGCATCCAGGCAACAAAAAGAGCCTTCAGAAACAGAAAGATATGAACTACTAACCCATGAGGAGACATGGGGGGGACCCCAAATGCAACTGAAAGAGGCCATCCAAAAGGAGACCAAACTATGGAGACAGCAAAGAGACCGGCGTGGGTCAGGCTGTAGCAAGGGGAGAACTCAGGTGTTTCTCATGTCGGGATGCCCCACCCCGTAGAACATGAGATCAAGATTCCTGCAGGTGGGGCTTGATAAACAAGCGTGGGTGGAGAGGAGGGTTTGAGGTGGCTGCAACTTGGGACTGGTTTCTTCGTTTTCTGAGCTGCCCCCGACGGCGTGAGGTTTTTGGATTTACCACTCTAATAGGTATGTGACCGCATTTCATTTATTTATTTTATTGGCAGTTTCCTAATGACAAGTGATGTTGAGGATCATTTCATGTTTATCTGCCATTCTGGTGATGTGTCTTCAGATCTTTGGTCCATTTTCTAACTGGAGCATCTTTGTTTTCACAGACGATTGATTTTTAAGTCTTTTTTTCCCTATATTTTGGATGTCTTTTGTGAGGGACATAGTTTGCAAATATATTCTCTCAGCCTGTGGCTTGTCTTCTCACTGTTGTAACATTGTCATTTATAGAACAGATTTTTAAAAAAATTTTAATGAACTCAAATTCATTTTAATGAAACCCAGCTTAACAATGGCTTTCATGAGTTTTGACTCGGTTTCTTAGTGCTTTCCCTTTTTCCAGGGCCTCTTTCAGTCCTCTGGGTACCTTGCATTCAGCCAGTTGATGATAAAGACTACAGAGTATCTTTCTGTAGGGCACTGGCTTGGAAGTGGCTGGCATCTTTGCAATATTGTAAGAAATTTACATTTGGTCAGTCAGGTGACAAAAATACAAACATCTATACTTGGTCTTCATCCACAGTTCCCGAAGGCGCAAGGCTTCCAGGAATCTTGGAATTTTAAGTGAGTTAAAGATGCCTATTGTTATGTTAATGATGTTAACTTGTGGAAACACCCAAAGAGCCCACTGGTTGTAGAGGGGAGAGGGGCTAAAGACTGAATTCTGTGGCCAAAGGCCAGTGATTTATTCAGTCCTGCCTCACTAATGCAACTTGCACAAAAGCACAAAAGGAGGAGCTTTCAGAATGGTGAACTTATGGAGATTTAGGGAGGATGGTGCTTCTGGAGAGGGCATGGAAGTTTCTCACCTTTCCCCATACCTTGCCCTGTGGTTATCTTCTATTTGCTGTTTCTTTGTTGAAAGTGGATGATTCAGTGCATAAACAGGTTTCCTGAGTTCTGTGAACTATTGCAGAAAATTAATGGAACCTGATGGGTACTGGGAACCTCTGATTGATAAAGCCCATTGGTCAGAAGCACAGCCTGGGTTTGTGGCTGGCTTCTCGGTAGAGGAGTCTCAGGAGACAGGCCCTCAGCTGTGGAATCTGATGCTATTTCAGGGTAGATAGTGTCAGAACCGAGTTGAATTCTCAGATCTGCTGCTGCTATTTGAGAATTGCTGGCTAGTTCTTGGAGGTTCCATACTGTAGGGTAAAGGTTGATGAGGTATTTCCACCCTCCCACTGTGATGATGGACACCTGTGGTGCTGCACGCATTCCAGGGTGGGCATGCGCAAGTGGGCGCACCTGTGTTGGACACGGGCATAAATGGGCGGCATCATGAGGATGCAAAAACTGTGAGGATCGACAGAGCACTGAGAGAGCCGATAGCAGCAGCGGCAGCAGAGAGAGAAGAAGCAGCCGAGAGGGTGAGATGTCTAGGGGCTGGGAGGCCTGCCAGCCCCCCGGCCCCCCGGCACCCATGCCTGCCATGTACCTGGCCACCTCTACTAAATAAAGCGTTAAAAGCCACCGAGGGCTCCAATACTCTCCTTCCCTGACCCGTCTGCCCAGAACCATCCTGAACCTAGCCTCCAGTGCCAACCCCATCCTGCCGCTACACATACATTCACAGTGGGTCTCAGACTCTTAAACAATGATTTCTCTACATATTTTTTGGGGACAGGACTTGTCACATAGCCCCGTTTAGATTTGAAAATGTAGTTTTCCTGCAGCTCAAAAGGAAAGTGAAATGTTTGGGTGAACATTCAGGTGATTTCTGCTACAGGTTTTATGACTCATAAATACATAGTTAGGACACCTTGCCTTGGACATTCATTTGTGAAAAAGTGTGTTCTGCAGGGTATCATGATTTAGGTTGCCAGGCCCACCAGGTCACAGAAAAATTGCTAGAAGGAAGTCAGGGTGGTAGTATATTTCTTCAAAGCAATCTTGAAAGATTCTGATGCCTCAAGGAATCTCTAGAGAGATTTGTGAAACTTAAATTACTGTGTTCTCTGTCTTAGTCCATTTGAGCTATTGGGATGAAAGTACTATAGACTAGGTGACTGAAATAACAAAGATTTATTTCTTACAGATCTGGGGGCTAAAGTCAAGGCACTGGCAGGTTTGGTAAGAGCCAGCCCACTGGTCATGCAGTTCCCTTCTCCTTGTGTCCTCATGGGGGAGATGGGACAAGAATTGGAGCTCTCCAGGGTCGCCTCAACCTCCTCACACCTGTGCCACCATGAGATCTAATCACCTCCCCAAAGCCCCACCACCTTGTATCTGTTGCTTTGGGAGTTAGGTTTCGACATTTGAATGGGAGGGGGTTGGGGACAGGGAGAGACACACATACATTCAGTTCATAACTTCTCCTTGCTGAACAAGCACCGGGGTGGGGTGGGGGGTGGGGGGGGGAGAACTGCTGTAGGAAAGATAATTCTCTAAATTTCAACCCTTCTCTAAACTTCTCTAAACCCTTGTACCTGCCAGTCTTTGGGAGCTATTAACTACCCAAAGGAGCAGGAAGAAAACATCTTTCAGTCTGTTTTCGACAGTTGGGTGGGGAAGTTCCTGCGTCTAGAATGGCCTTAGACTTGAAAGTGAGAACCAAGCCATCCCTGTGATAGCACTGCCTAAAGGAAGGAGGTTACTTGGCAGGTGCTATTTGTTCCATGAAAGTCGTGTAACTGTTGACTGATGTTAGTGAGATTTGGTTCATGCTATAAAGCATGTCAAGATCTTTGGTTGGATCTGTGGTTTGATTTTTTTCATCAGCCATTAAGAATCTTTTCTGTTGACTGTTAGCTGCATGTTCTACCCTTCTCTAAACCATAATCATAGTAAATATGGATTAAGTTTTAAAAATTGGCAGATAGTAGAGATTTGAGGAACTGAATAATTTTTATCAAAATCACATTAGAAATGAATAAAATGACTGTTTATAAATGCACATGTTTTCCATTTGTCTTCCTAGATAATGGTGAAGATTGTTAGACAACTTTTTAAATATCTATTAATATCAGATTTTAAAGGCTGTTGGTTTCAAAACCTTGATTACATCTCTTATAAAATTTATAATTGTGGATCCCAAGCCTATGTATTTTTAATAAGCTCTATGTACAATTGCCTGTAATATATTATGGATTAAAAAAACCAACTAAAGATAAAAATTTAAATATATACATTGAAATTCCAGTAGTTCTAATTCCAGTGGAATTGCATTCTGGTCAATGGCCACTTAAAAAAGCTTAAGTTAACAAAATAAGATACTTCATGTAGTGTGCTTTAGTGGACGTTTTCCAAGCAGTGAGCAGTAAGTCACTATAAAATATTAAAGGAATGTGATCTACATTTTTAGGATGTTTGATGCCACACAGTCATACTATTGAAATGGCAAGTTGCCAAATAGGTTCCTTTCAGATTCTGGAAGAAAAATGTCACTTTTTCTAAAGGCTTTTTTGACTTGGACTCAGCTGTTGTTCATTCATCACATCTCTAAATGTTTATGACACAGAAAAACCAACAATTCTCACTCCCCTGAGGGTGATTCACAGAATCATGCAAACGGATTTCCCCATATTCACCTGAAACAGTGAAAAAGTCTAAGCAAAATGATGGGGGAGACTTGCAGAGGATCCAGAAAAAGAGAAAAAAACTGAAAGTAGACTAATGAAAATTATAGTAATGAAAGTAGTAAGAACTAACATTTGAATATTTGCTATGTGCCAGGAGTTGTCTGGCTAAATACTTTCACGTATTATCTATTTTCATGCCTTTAAAAGTCCACAAAATATGTGTTAAATATTATCTCTTTGACAATGAGTAAAATGATACCTGAGAAGAAAGATCAGTGGAAAAGGGGTTTTGTTTCTGGAAAATAAAGAATGCCCAAGTGACTTGTCAGTTCTTTCTGTCAGAAGACTTTACCACAGTATATAGAAAAGTTACTTATTTATCTCTTAGTTGCTTTTCAGCACTGTATCTGTAAATACTTTTTGCAGTTGGCTGGTGCACAGCGTTCTTCAAGATGCCTAGCATGTCTTACTCTTGAACAAGCCACTTAACCTCAGTAACTCCCTCTATTATAAATCAGTTTTATAATCATTACTAAAAAGTTCTCATAAAATTCCGAAGTGAGTACATTTTGTCTTTCTGCTTAAGGTCTCTTTGTTATTATTGAAATGTGATAAAATCTTTGTATTTCAGAGGTTTGTAGTATATGAAGAAATCTTCCTTGCAACATATATGTTCATAAACAGGGAACAACTAATCCTTTTGTTTTCTCCTATTTGAATCATATGACCTCAGGTTTCCACAGGGATAGGAGGCATGAATTAGTGAGAGGAAGTAGTCCTAATTCCTTCTTAGTGGTGATGGAGACTTAATAATCCTTTACATTCATAGGACATTTTAAACTTTCAAAATATTTGTACATTAATGATCCCACTTGATCCTCCTACACTTCTCCAGGGAAGGATGCTGATGTCTGGTACAGGTACTGTGTGGTAGGGTGGAAAGTAAAACTGGAACCTTTTGCTACTCAGTTCCAGAATTAGTTTTTCCCTCACTAATTGTATTGACTATCTAGAATCTGGTACTGCTCTTAGTCCTGCTTTTGGGGACTCCCTCCCTCCCTTCTCCCTTCTTTTCCTCTATTATCATTTAAGGGTGTTTCATAGGTGAGGCATGATGTCCCGGTGATAGAAATGAATAATTAAAGAGAAGTCCTTGGGCTCATGTAAGAGGCTACTGAGATGATAAATAAGAGAAGAGGCAGTTACAACAGGCTTTGATGATAATACAATAGTAGAAAGTGAGTAGTTTTGTGGAGGCTCTTGGGCAGGAGCCTGTTCCCCAAAAGGAGGAAAAGGGAGGCCAAGGAAAACTTCCAGGAGGAGGCACACCCTGGCTAAGTAGGAGTCAGCCCAGCATAGGCTGCTCGTGAGCTATGTAGAGGGACAGCTTGAGCCAAGTCCTCAGACCTGCTCCCAGCTGCTCCTGGTCTGACTGAGGCTGAAGGCACTGCTCTTAAATTAGAATGTTCTTGACCCTAAGATTAGGGATCATTTAGGATTTTGGCTTCAAAAGTCACATCTTCGTTCCTGTGAATTCTTGCTGACTGACACCTTGGGCTTTCTAGACCATCCTTCTCTTTGGGCAGACATGGGTGCTGATTAAGTGCCTGGCTCTCTCCACATCCCAGGGTTTGCCAGTGATTAAGGGCATTTTTGTCTGAGTGCCTAAGTGCTGGGGCAAACTGCCCAGCTTAAATGAATCGATGGACTAAAAATTTTCTTCCCAGCAGGCACTGCCAAGCAGCCTCCAGCCAAAGCTCCAGGCACTGAGAAAAGCTCCATTGAGCTCAGCGGGAGGCCCTGTTTCGGCTGACTCAGCTCCCTGGAAGCACTCTGGTCATTTATATCTCCACTTTCCCTCTCTGAGCACTGCCTGCTACCCTTGATGCGGTCTGCTTTGTGCCAAGGCCGGAGGTGCTGAGGTTTCAAATAACGGTACCTTATCAAGATCACAGTGCCCTCTGACGTGTCCATAAAGCACACTGACTCGGTAGTCCGTTTTTGTTCTCTATTAGTTTAATTCACATTTGGGTTTGGCCCAAGGAATAAAGGATTTTAGTTCAAGAAAAACTTTTAAAAAGATGGTGAATTAGATTAATCTTGCAAAGATCATGGAAAATAATATTTTCATGTGGAAACAGATTGTTCAAGAAACTTGTGAAAGGTCATTCAGCTTCACCTTGTGAAGGTCTAGAACCTATATCTCTGGCTAACTCCAGTGTTCTGAAAATGACTGTTTTCCTTAATTTTGGAGAACATTTTTACAAAATACCTCCTTCAGTTTTAACGACAGCCGTGTGAAGTAAGCAGGGCACGTGCTATCGCTGCATCTGCATACAGGGGAAAATTGGACAGACTTTCCAAAGGTCACCTAAAATATAAGCAATAGACCTGGCAATAGAATGACTTCTCTCTTAAGACTTCTCTCTGGGCCTCCCTGGTGGCGCAGTGGGTTAAGCAACACACTGTGAAGCAAACCGCAGTCACTGCAGCATGAGTTCGATCCCTGCTGCCGGCCAGGGAGGGGACCCACATGGTGCAGCGGACCTCTCCTGCTGTGCCCGCTGCTCCCCTCAGCAGTGTACTTCCGTTGATCTGCCTGTTCTGCTCTCCGCTCTCTGTGGTGAATCCTCTCACCCCCCCACACCTCTGGCCTGTACCCCAGTGCTTGTATGCATGGATGGATAAATCTTAAAAAAAAAAAAAGACTTCTCTCTAATGTGCCACCTTATGCAACCTCCTAGTGCTAGAAGTCCCAAAGTAGGAGAGCTGGGGGA
The DNA here is from genome assembly GCA_019455555.1 of Galemys pyrenaicus. NCBI lineage: Eukaryota > Metazoa > Chordata > Mammalia > Eulipotyphla > Talpidae > Galemys > Galemys pyrenaicus. The sequence goes on from JAGFMF010011464.1 coordinate 432,461, forward strand.
GAGCTTGCAGGTCAGGGCTGTGGTACCTGTAGTAGGCCTTGGGTTTTGTGCAAGTCCTTTTTGTCCCAATGGGTTCCAGGTGCTCCTCATCAGTAAAATGCGCAGTGTCCTGTGGCAGGCTTGCAAATTAGAGCCAGTTCTGTGAGTCTGGCTGCATCTGACCACCTTTAAGGGGATAACTATGACTCAGTTGTAGCTAGTTGCTGACACGTTGCGATGATGACCCAGGCACAGTTACCTGTTGATTGTTTAAGAAAAATTAGAAATTTTTGATTTTCCTAATTCTGTAAACCAGGAGGATTCTTTTATATAAAAAATAAAACCATAGCATTAATTTTTCTGTTGTGGTTTTTGTTGTTGTTACTGCTGAGGTAGTATTGGTTTATAAGAGTTAATATGATTTAGGGGTACAGGTTCATATTTCAGATGCATGCTGCCCTCTATATCCATCTCCAGAGCCCACATAATTATCCAACATAGTCCATTGGGTCCTTTTCACCCTATGTTCCCCACCTCTGTTCTCCCTTTTTGGTAACCTCAATTTTGTACTCAGATTTCTAGAGTTTGTTTTGGTTTGTCTATTCCTTTGTGTTTTCCTATATTCTACATGTGAGTTAAATCATCTGGTATTTGTCTTTCTCCTTCTGACTTAAAGTGAGACTTAAGGGTAAACATCACTTGATTTTTTTTTTATTGTGGTCAATGACTCAAAATTAAAAAAAAAAAAAAGTGTGAGCTCAAGAGCAATGCTGTGGCCTAGAAGTAGCTTATAAACTACCAGTTAGTAATGTTTGGTAGGCAAAATCTTCAGAGAACTAGTAGGTGTTAACATTCCATAACTGCGTAAACCTTGTAACTCAATTGTGTAAAACCCTGGTGAGTTTCCATAGGGCTGATCAACGTAAAATATGCATAAAATCTGAAACACCTTGTAAATAGCTTCAAAGAGTTCAAGTACTAGGACTTAAAGGAATGTAGAAAGAATAGAAGCCTTAAATTTTTTCTTTATGTTCTCTACTCCCAATGAATACTTTGCTTTTAAGATGACATTGCCCCTGTAATACTCTTAAATTGTTCTTTGAATGTGTTCTGTTCTCATGATAGCTTTTTTCAAGACCAGAAATTCTATTTCTTTTTTAATTGGCCCTAATACAGCTTTCTGCAGCTAATCTACTCATCCCTTCCTGTTCTTTCACTCTTTGGTCACTGTGTTCCTAAACTCTATGACAGCTTTTTCTAGGTGACTGATGGCCTAACTACTTTTGTTTCCTTCTTGCTCCCTCAACTGTCAACTATCACTCCCTGTAGTGATGTGTGACCAGTACTACCAATACTTTGTCCTTTATGCCACTCCTACAACTACTCTCATGTCCTTTAGAAAAATCATTTTACTCACCCAGCACCATGTCCTTACTTCAGCTAGTGAGATCACCATGGAAAGGAGAGAATGGATATGAAAGAGATTGCTGAGCTAAGTGTATAGGGGTTGGTGACTTAAGTGACTGCAAAGTAGGTCAAAGGGAGTAGGTAAACATGATCCTCAGTTTCTAGTCTAGATGACTTGGAACTTGGCAACAGAAATGAAAAATATTATCGAAGTGCAGGTAAATAAGGGCTAGGAGTTTGATTCGCAATCATTAGTATTTAGGATACAACTGAGGATACTTAGATTAAATTAGAAGTTGAGGCTAACCTGGTAAAGTTTCCATTTGAGTCACTGGATAATTTTTAATATCCCTCTGGTACTCCTTAGTGTTGTATTTTTAGTATCACCTTGATCAGGAGTAAATTTAATCATGCTTTCCTCTGACATTTTTAGTAAGATGAATTTACTTCCTAATCCCAACTCGGTTGGTCTGACATACTAGTGGATGGGTCTATCCCTTTATCCCCAGCTCCTCAACCTTTTCTACAAATGACAGGCTAGGGGAATCTGCAAAGTCTGAAGCAGTTGGTCAGAAACTGTTTTGTTGATGTTGAAATGGGGATCCAAGGGTGATCCCTACCCCAGAACTCAGAACTGAAGAGCTTTTATAGCAACTATGGAGTAAGTTAACCTTCTGACTAACTAGAGAATAGAGCAAAAGTTACCGAAGTTTGGTAACACAGCCATTTATTTTTCCATGTTAAAGGAAATATTGAAATGCTCCGTCTTGAGTAGGTAGGACATTTCTTAAGTTGTTTGACCTTAACAGCTTAGTAGCCATTTGAACAACTATATATATTTATATATCTATTACTTACATGAAAAAATATTTCTTAAATGGCACAATTTCTTGCTGGCTGAATACATATCTGTTCTGGGTCCTGTACAAATTTTTGAGCCTTGAAATCAGAGTGGATACTGTTCATCTTCATTATTTTACACTGACTTATGTGTGATACTTGCTTCTAATCACAGGCACACATGAAAACCCAGTTTCGCTAAGATAGAAGCCATCAGAGGGAAAATAATGCAATCTGATTCTGAAGCTGTGAACTACCTTGAGCTAGGAATCTGTGTGCTTTTTGACAGATGCCAATGATTGCTGTTTCCCTGAAAATCTAAAAGACCTGACAGCAGCCCTATGCTATCACCATGGCACTCTGAAGCCTCTTGGAATCATGAGAACAGGCAAAGAGCTAGTTATCCGAGTCATGACCCTGCTTCAGTTAACTAGCTTTGTGACACTAGGCAAGCCATTTAAGCACTCTCCACTGCAGTTTCCTTGTGGCAATGGAGGAAGTCTGCATTTGCTAGTCCCTGGGGTTCCTTCCAGCCTTCAATGGCCGTGATTGAATGTGTTCTTGTTTGTCAGTGCTGCTAAAGAAGCTTGGAAAGAATTTGCTACCTTACATAGCAAATAGCCATTTTTCTAGATCTTTGTTTTGAAAGTCAGGTTAAAACTGGTTTTGAATCCAGCCGTCTCTCCCCTGCCACCACATTGTCAATCTGTTAGTTTTGCAAGCTCAGAATTGTTTCAGAGGAACTATCTTAGGAATTCCATGCATGTTTGGTATCAGGCCTGAGACAGAGGGGAAAAAATAAGTTTATATGTTCTGATGCTCTGAAACAAGTACAATATCTCAGTCATACATACTTGCTTGATACATCGGAAACTCTCAAGACTGCCTTGTTCCTCTTGGGGCTGCTGATTAAAGAAATAAAGTATTTTCAGTCATTGTAAACCATGGCAGAGGTTGGTAAGAGTAAAGGCCTATTTGCTGATTTTTGAAAAGAAAACGCATGAATATTTTATTTATTTATGCATACAAGCACTGGGGTACAGGCCAGAGGTGGGGGGGGGGTGAGATGATTCACCACAGAGAGTGGGGAGCAGAACAGGCATATCAATGGAAGTACACTGCTGAGGGGAGCAGCGGGCACGAACTCCTGTTACAGTGGCTGTGGTTTGCTTCATAGTGCGTTGCCCAACCCACTGCGCCACCAGGGAGGCCCAGAAATTCTTAATTGTTTATAAATCTTCACATTTTTGTCTTATGTTTACATTTTCTATGTTTTCTTTTTAAAAATGTTCTCCTGTTTCTACTTTACAGAGTTATTGATTTTTTCTTATTTTAACTTTTGTAGCTTTACCTTTCACAAGTAGGTCTTCATCTCTGGTCCATCTTTTTTTTTTTTAAAGATTTTATTTTATTTATGTATCTAAGAGCTGGGGTACAGGCTAGAGGATTCACCAGAGACAGAGTGGGGAGTAGATCGGCAGATCAACTGAAATACACTGCTGAGGGGAGCAGCGGGCGAGGCAGGAGAGGTCTGCTGCGCCATGTGGGTCCCTCCCTGGCCGGGGACCGAACTCATGCTGCACTGGCTGCTGATAATGCTGAGACTTGACCCCTTGAGCCACCAGGGAGGTCATAGCTTTGCAAAAAACTAAAAAATACACACTATGTAAAATATACCTAAATTTGAGAGTACATAAAAACCAAAGAGAAATTCATTAAGCACACTAGAACAGGTTATCTTTTTGGGAAGAGTAATGTTTGTGGATTAAAAAATAATTAATAAAATTTTTAAAAATGGGTAAAATAAGAATGAATTTATGATGGAGTAAGCCACACTTGAGATAATATTTTCTGAAAATGAAAATCTAACTTTTCAGATTGGAATCAGAAAACCAGTTGTTCTGTAGCATATTTGTATGGTGGGTGGGGACATAAACACTGGGGCAGGTAGGGGTTCAACTGTGTAAGTCAGTTCCTGTAAAGCAATTCCTCAGGGGGACAGGAAGAAATTCTCAGCAGGAAGAGCTAGAATCATTTAATCTTGTCTTTTATGAGCTTTTGATGTTACATGGGGCCAGTTGGTAGGGGATTCTATTCCAAAAAACCCTGTTCCAGGACTCCAGTAGGAACCTAAGTATAAACATGCACAGATCCCTGCCTGAGTCACTCAGCACCCCGCCCTGCTTCAAAGAAAAGAGCACTTTGTCCAGGAGCTCAATGCCCTGACCAAGAGCTAAAAGCGTTCTCTTTTCTAATTGTCAATTATCTCTACAGTCCAAGATAAACAGTTCTCTTTTAACATGACTGGCCTGGAGGGTTCATTTAGGACAGGCAATTTGAAGGGCTGGAGGAGGACAGAGAAAGCAAAGAGACAGTTTAAAAATAAGACATATAGTCTGCTGCTTCTGATGTGTTTCAAACATATTCTTAATTAGAGTGTGGCTATGCATTAACCTGAGCCTTTAGGGACAGTGAGGTATGAAATCTGTGAAGAGGGAATTATTTTCTCTAGCAAAGCCCCCTTTATTTGATGGAGGAGAGAGCATTTCATATCTCTATGTGTTTATCTCTTATCTCTCTAATCTACAAATATGTCGGTTGTATTTATACACATGCACGTGTACATACACTTGCATATGCTTGAAAAGTATACATATACTTTAAGAAGACAATAGCTTTTTAATTTTGGCCATGAGAGCGCACCTAACTGAGAAACTTTCTGAAGACCTATTTTCTCTAGTTCATTTATATAATGGATACGAATGCCATCAACTTGACTCCAGTTGAAAGTAAGGCCAGAGATAATTTAATTCAGTACCTCCCCCAACCTGTTGTGTTTCCATCACTGAAAAGAGGATCTAGTAAGAACAAACAGCAATGTTTATTCCCGTGGAACCAGTAAGTCAGGCTAATACTGAGGATTTTTTCCTGAAGTTAATCCTCCGGGGGATATCAGCTTCAGAGGATAAAATAAGGTCAGTCACACTCTCTTTACCCATGCTCCCTCCCTTCTATTTTCTTCCCTGAGTGACCCTTTCCTCTTTTTTCTCTCCCCTCCTTAGACCTTCCTGTGCCCAGCATATTTAAAACCCAGAAATCCATGTGCTAATTAGTGTGGTTATGATTTGCAACCTGTCCAAGGATGCCAGGAAGTGAGACGCAACCTTTTCAAGTTCAGTAGCAACCATCTAATTCAAGTCAAAACAGAGTGTGATGGGTTCAGCTAATTTGGGGGAGGGGGAAGTTTGGGATCTGTATCGTCAAAGTTCAGTGATGACAGGCCACATGCAAGGGGGACAGTCTGTGTGTTAAAATGTGCCAGTAAAGTCAGAAACTTTCTAAGCCAGGCAGAGAGAGGAGAGATTGTTTTTGTGGAATGAGCTGTTAAACGTGGGAGCCCAGGAGAATCAGGAAACCTGGTTTCAATCAGACAAAAGATTATTTTCTACTTCTTTCCAGCTCTAGCAATGAGGCTTTTTAAAAGGGTTTGGGAGAGAAGTGAATACTTGGTTGTCCAATTATTAGCCTAGATAGACTGTTAGTTTTGGGATTTTTGTTGTTGGTGGTAAAGGAAAAAAAAAGTATGTAGATTTGTTCTTGGATGGATGGGGTAAATTTTATCTTCATTGCTGTAGCCCTTTTGATGGGCTCCTTTGCCCTCCTGTGTCCAGCTTACATTCTGTAAAACTCGTTGGATTTTGTGCTGCTGATTTATCTAACAAATGCATGTAAATAAGAGGAAACTTCTTCGCTTATTCTGTCTTCATGAAGAGGGAAGAATAGATTTGTTTGGCTAGAGCATGAACTAAATTGATGGTTAACACCCAAGTGACAATGGCATTTCAGGACTCAGAATCTTTGACCTTAAAACTCAAGTTACTCTACGTTTCTGGGATGTTGTAGAAAAACTTACTGGGTCTGATGATCCTTACTGAAAATCCATTTGTTGACTATTTTAAACTATGGTTATTTACAGGTAAGAAATATTCAGAAATATTTTGTTATAATTAATATTATAAAGAGGTAGTCTTGCCTTTCTAATGTTAGCTCTGAATTTTAGCTAAGCTATCAAACCTGCTTGATGTCCTACAGGGATGTTAACTATAGGGATGTTAAGTGACTAAATAAGAATAAGATCATGTGTAATGCAGCTAGTACAGTGTGTGTCCTTAATTACCATTCTTTTCAGGCTTCTTTAGTCAGCAGGCTGAAAGTCTTAGTAGATCTTGTATTTTAAGTTGAGAATAAACATCTGGTGCAAAGAATGGCATTGAAGAAGTGAAATTTACCAGAGTGTAAGTCTGTAGTCTTTGAGTTCAGGTTTTTCCACAGGCTTTGAATTTCTTGCATACCCTTCAAGTTTCATGTTTTTTGTTGTTTTATCAGGAGGACATCCAACTGTACCCCCCCCTTTTTTTTTTCCTTCGCAGACATTGGTTTTATTCATTTTCTCTATTAAACTAACAACCAACCACTGGACTGGTCATGATTTTTTATTTTCTTCATGAATCCGCCTCTATTTTGAGAGTTCACATCTTGTGGTGTTGGTGGGATGGGGCGATGGCCGTGGGTCCACCTGCCAATGTGATTGATGTTGATGCAAAAAGAGCAGAAGACTACAGGGTTCTTTTACTTTGTCTCCATTTTAAGAGCAGCCTTGATAGGGAGTTCACTGCTTGATTCTGCTGTGGCTCCATTGTTGGGGAGCCTGGCTCAGGCTAGTCAGTAAAGGAAATGTTTGAACCAGGCAGGACATTTTTCAAAAAATGCTTTTCCTTCTCTCACCCTAACACACACATGCACACAAGTGTGCATACACATAGAGCTGACCTTCGTTGCTAATTATGGCATAGTTTTGGTCTGGTGGAACAAAAATGCCAGCCAGGTGAGTCATATTTTGATTTATTGAATAAACAGTTTCCATGTGAGAGGCAGAGAGAAAAATGAAATGATTGCCTGTTTGAACTGGAAAAGGTTAGTGTTTACAAGACACTGGACTGCAGTTCTAAGCCAGGCTGGCTGCTGCAGGATCACCTAGGGAATTTTATAAAGAAAGAAACTGGCTTCCAGGTCTACCCTTGAAGATTTTTAGCCAAAACTATTGATGATGCTTGGGTTTGATCCACTTCAGCAATCGCTGCCTTTTCCCAGTCGCATAGTTTTTATTTTTTCTTTTCTTTCTTTCTTTTTTTTTTTTTTTTAACACAGCAGACAACATGAAAGCCCAGGAAGAGATAATTTGTTCAAGTTTCTTCAGGGGATAAGAGGAAGAGCTGGGAAGGGAGAGGGAAGAAAGGAGTAGTAGATGTGAGAATTTGATGGAAACTGTATGCAGTACTTTCCACATTTGGTCTCATAACCTTAGAAGAGAAGCATTAGTGTCTCCATTACAGAAGAGCTTATTCAAACTCAGATGCTAAGTAATTTGCCCAGCCTCACACAGCTATAAAGTGGTGGAGATGAACTATGGATCTGAATTTGTCTCACACGAAGGCACACTAATATCCCAGTTCTGTTCTGTCACAAATTTGTTTTAGTTCTGTTTGACTTCATCACAGATTCAATATCCAGAATCATTAGCCTTTGAGTTGATAACACCAACCCAATCTTCACTTCACGACGTTTCTACAAATATTGATTGAGAAACTGCTATGTGCATGATACAATGTTAGCAACTTTGAATTGAACATGAAGGACAAAGTATTGATATTTACAGAGACTAGAATTTTGATTGGGTTATGATTAAGAAAATGTGATGAGAATTTATCAGCAGAAGTATAAGGTGATTTGGGAACTTATAACAGGAAAATTTAACTCAGGACCAAGGGATAGCTTCCTGAAGCTACAGGTAGAAGATGAGCAGGAATTAGCTAGGTGAAAGGTAGAAAGGTAGAGCATGGGAATGAGTGAAGAGGGAGATGCTTCAGAAGAGCAAACAGCATGTGGGAATTTCAGGAGTCTAGATATCATGTGAAGAGTTTGCATTTGACCAGTATAGGGAACTAAAAGCAGGTTATTAATTTCTGGAAAAGAGAAGCAGAGAGGTTAGATGTTAGGAAGAACTCCAGATGGAGAAAAGCCATGAAAATCCCATTAAGGTATTTGGATTTTATCCTAAAGCATGGCTAAGCCACTGGGGTTTCTCAATCCTTTAAAAATGATCTGGTGATTAAAACCAGGGTGTAATATAAACAGGTTTATAGTTTGGAGGACACTTTGATCCAATATTTGTATGGATTGGCAGATTGAGTGTTAAAGTTAGGAGAATGGTTCATTTGAAGACCTGTATCTTCTGTATCCTAAGGTGGTTTTATTCTTCCTTGTAGTTTCAGTATCTAGTACACCTAATATCTACCAAATAAATATGGCTTGAACGTACGACCATAGAAGTAAATGCATGTTAGACAAAACATCCTCCAAATATTTTGACTTTTTATCTTTGTCCAATATTTCCTCACTCCCCAGGAATACCCGTGTTTTTCCTCTATCTGAACAAATACTAACAATGATTTTAGGTTTGGCATAAGATTAGCTGCTTCTTGAAGCCATGTTAGTTTCATTGATTTCTACCATCCCTCAAGTCCAATATTACTTAGTGTCTGCTTAAAGCTTTATAGCATTGTTCTCTGTGGACAAATACACAACAACTTCTAAGTTTAGCTTATAATTTAAAAATAGATTGTCAGCAATTATTTACCTATCTATGTATCAAGACCAGGAGGTTTGGGAGAACACTTTCACATATAGTTGTGGAATTATGAAATTCTTTCCTGAAAAAGAAATATGGAAATACATATGTATCAATTACCTTAATATGCATACTACTTAACTTGGTAATTTTTCTACTAGAAACCTATGCTAAGTAAATAGGTGGAAACAACAGTAAAGATTTATGTTCAATTATATTTATCTAAGTCTTTTGTGAGTTTAAGAAATTAGAGGCAATTATTCAAACATGGGGCTAGAGGTTAAATAAAGCATGGCAATTCTAGGAGGAATTTTTCAGATAAAATATGTAGATATAAAATATTTGAAAAAAATGAACATAGACTTGACCATTAAAAAGTAAAGGTATAGATCAGTGATATATCCTAATTTTCTCAAATACTATAGTTAGATTGCAAAATAAATATTTCCTGTTCTTTCCTACTATAAATTGCTCAAGTTGGCCTATAGAGGTATTTTTCAGCATTCAGAAAATCCCTCACAGTATTTTCTGGCAGGCAATGCAGAAAGAGAAGCAGGTTTCCAAGCTGGGCCTTTTAGAAGGAGGGGAGATGCTTTTCTCTCTTCTTCTCCAGGCCAACCTCACTTTTGCATGCACCAAGTCTGCAACCCACCTATCCAAGTGTTGCCTGCTCACTTCTGGTTTACCTCCTCTGGATCTGCCACGAAGTGAATCACTGACCACATGGCCACAGAGCGGGGAGACCCAGTGTCCAGGAATGTCTCCCAGACTCCAGAAGTTAGACCTGCCACGTGCTGTCATTCCATCCAGGCAATTGATGATGATCTAAAAGCAATTTTTGCCAGTCACACCCTCATTCTCTTTGCCTGAGGAGAACTGTAGTAGGCCTGGTTCTTGTCTTGTTTATAAGCAGCCGGACATTCCCATAAAGCGGTACCCAGAAGTGGCCTGGCCTACTTTCCTGAGATACAAATGCTTAGAGAGCTGTTATCACAATCCCATAAATGCCTGGGATGAAAGGCTCTGAAGTGCAAAGTATATTATGGTTATCTCTCAGCGAGAAAAAACACTAATGTAAAACAGCAGCAGCACCAATAGGCAGTGGCAGGAATCTCTGTCAAGAAGCAATTCCCTCATCTCTACAGGAGCCAGTGACTGATTTCTGATAGGCCTTTCTTGACATGCTATGAAGAGCTGTGATGTTTCATGTTTGCTTTCATGTGTCTCCCTCTGCAACACCATTTAGGTTCTGAGTATATATTCAAATGCGGCTCCCGCCCCCATAATGAAAACAGCCAGCACGTGCTGAGCTTGCACTTAGCAGGGCAGTGTTTTAAGATCTAGCCATGTGCCGCTTTGCTTCAGTCTCATAACAATGAGGGACTGTGTTGTAGGGACTATTATGATCATCACCTCATCTAGATAATAACTGAGGTGCTGATCCTGACTGTCAGGATCACATAGGTAGTAATTAAAGAACAAGGACTCAAGTAAGGATCAAGGAAAGGAGTAAGAACAATAATAATAACAATAAAGACACAGAAACCAAAAATGAAAAGACAAGGACAAATTGGGGACACTTGGTGGGGAGGGGGGAGGGGGAGGGTTGAGGGCAGATGGCAGCACGGAGGACTGAGGTGATGGTGCATTGGTGATATGGTGATGGGGAATACATGGGGATTACAATTGATGTCAAATATATATAAATTAAAAAAAAAAAGAACAAGGACTTGACTTCTGTACTCTGACCCAGACACCCACACTAACCACCATGCTCCACTAAATAAACAGACACAGCACACAGCATTGCCTGGCACCCCAAAAGTACAAAGTAAGTATCAAATCCTAGCAACTCATTTTAGCAATCCTGGGTAGTGATCAGTTTTCTATTTCAATGACATCTCTTGCGGTATTTCTTGACATGCTGATCAGAGACTATGTTCTCTGGTTTCTTGAGAATACCCCAACATTCCAGAAAAGAATGATTGTGAAGCACAAGTGGGCTGAGCATTTGTAGAACAGGAGGCCGTGGTTATAGTCTTGGTTTCGCCATGTTGGGAGTGTGAGATATGGTAAGTGGGGAGTGACCCTCCTCCATGTTTTAGTTGAGTTTAAGAAACTCAGTTTCTGCTGAGTCCAGATTATAGATGAGGAGGCTCAGGGGCCTAACAGCAAGTGAATTCATGACAAGTAGTTAAGACATTCCTTAACCCCATACATACTTAATTTTTTGACTGCACGTATTTTCTTGTGTTTTTATGATAATTCTTTTTTTTTCCCCAACAACTTCCTTGATACTAATTTAGCCAAATCCTATCTTGAAATAACTACATTGGGATAGAGGGAAGATTGGGGAGATAAGCTTATGGTATAATAGTCCCTCTATAGTAAGGCATATTAGGGAATATTAAAGTTAATGTGTTGTTGGCTTACATGAGGGATAGTTATGTACATGTACCTGTGGCTTAAGGACATGGAACAGTGATCTACTTGAATGCCAAATGAGTACAGAAAATTTTTCATTTTTATAGTTCTACAGAATGGCTACTTGCTATGCCATTGATATCACTCACTCAGAAGCATTCTTCCTTGGTGGAAGAAGGGAGAACAGAAGACATTATAAAAAGGTTTTGTTTAAAAATCAAACACTTTTTTTAAGACTTATTTATTTATGCATACAAGAGCTGGGGTACAGGCCAGAGTCGCAGGGGGTGAGAGGATTCACCAGAGACAGAGTGGGGAGCAGAACAGGCAGATCTACTGAAATACACTGCTGAGGGGAGCAGCGGGCAGGCAGGAGTGGTGCTGCACCATGCGGGTCCCCTGCTTGGCTGGGGATTGAACTTGTGCTACTATGCAGCGGATGCTTCACAGTGTGGCACTCAATCCATTGAGCCACCAGGGAGGTTCCTAAAAATGAGACATTCTTGACAGAGTTTATTTTTAGACCACCCTGGGAAAGATGGCCACGGCACTGCTCCATTTCTTTCTCACTGTGGGTTTATCCAGTTCCAGGAGCTGCAATCCCAGAGAGAAAGGCAAACCTTTGGAGGGTCTAAAGATGGTAGTTAATGCTCTGTTCTGGTGGTGATACAAGAGATTTACACTCAGACTTCATAGGTCAGAACTGCACATAATGATTCTAGAAAGAGCAATTCTTCTTTGCATTGGGAGAGTAGAGGAACAGAAATACTTGGCGAATAATGGCACTAATGAATGCCACAGGTGGGCAGTTTCTCAGTTAAGGGAATGAGAGGGGAAAGTGGGAAGCACCTAACATTTAAGGAGAGAGTCAATGAGAAAATGCGTTGTGAAGAGAAATGAACCATAATCACTGTGGCTCTAGATAGGGAGATTATTAAATGTGAGACTAAGGAGTTTTGTTCTTTGCTCATGAGCTATTGATGCCCAGAATTGTTTTTGTGGAAGAAGGAAGGAGAAGCGCCTAAAAGGCCTTCCACTTTGACTCTCACCCTCTCTCTCAGACACCCCCAGCCCTTTGCAAGTTTAAAAATCCCAACTCTATACATTTAAAAGCACTGTCCACAGATTTCAGTACAGCACAAATGGGAAGTCAGTTGTCAAACTGTGTTGGCAGCTATAGATTTAAAAGACAGATTAAAGATAGATTAGAATGAGGGAGAAAGTGTGAGTAGGGAGTTCAATAAAGAGGAATAAAAATAAGAATCCTGAATATGGGTGTTGACAAGGGTATCTCAAAGAAATGTCTGACAAACTGGTGACTGATTGGATTTGAGGGTTCATGGAAAGGACAGTCAAAGGAAATGATTTGCACAAGATGTATGAACTAGGGGAATGATGAATCAATGAATGTTAATATTAAGATGAGCAGCAAGAGTTTTATGGATTTAACTAACAAGTATTTATATAGTGCCTGTTATATGCTACGAAGTACTTTGGGAAAAATATTACTGAATATATTAGTTTTAGGTGACAGTCCATTTTTCCTCAATAGCATAATGCAAACTTGTGAATATGACATTGGTACGCAAAAGAACCCAAGGCTACAGGTTTGGTTTGTGAAATGTGATTCAGTGGAATTGATAATTATTAGTAAGGGTCATATATGAGACACAATGGATGGTGTGAATGTTATAGCCACTGATCTAAATGTTCATCTCTGTAAAGTTTGGTATTAATAGGACAGTTTGGAGAACCTCTGAAATTCATATGTTCACAAATCAAAGAATACTGAAACTGTACTTTTTCTATATGGTTTGGATGACAAATTCATCTTTCTGGCTATGATAGGTGATTCAAAATTCAAGGGCTTAATTTTCCTTCCTGTTTGAACCCAAGTGAATTCCTTGCATTGAGCACAGGGGCCTATCTTGAAACTTGAAGCAGAAGAGATTGCCCTCATTACATAAGGTCAATTTAATTCTAGGATTTCAGTGGACTAAGAAGTTGACAAATAACTGGAATTGAAGAAGAACCCATTTATACGTTTCCAGGAATTAAATGATCAAAGTATCTTAGTTGAACCTTTTCCTCTTCTGAGAATGGAACTATTCTTTTTCTTCTGTCTGTTCTCCTTAGCCGAGCTCATGGAATAGAGTTTTGTCATCTCAGTCACTGGGTCCCAAGAAGATGGAGAAAGGAGTGGCAGGAGTCCAACTGCTCCTTACATTAGAGATGTCTCATTTTTTAGATTCAAATCCGAGAACTTCTAATGACCCACCCAAGATTATGGGTTGAAAGATCCATTGATATGTGTCTTGGTGAGTGAGCAGGAGTTTGTAGGGCCATCTCCACTAGGTTTAGTCACCTCACAGTGATGGCCTGATGGCACTAGGCCTAAAAGGCCTCATTGTTAATACTAGAAATGTTAATACCAATAAATAAATACCAAAGAAGTACTGAATGACCAGTTATGGCCAACGGGAAATAAAGAAAAGCTAAGGCTAGAACACACACATTTTACTTTAGGGGTGAAATAAGTAAATATACTAAGAATCAATTTGTAGGGTCCTGAGGAATAGAGAAATTACTCTTCATGGACGTTGTGTCCTATAGAGTAGGCAGCACAATTTGGGAACTTGTGTCCTTAAGGACGGAACAAGCTATGGGAATAGGTTCATAGGGAAGATAGGGATATTCAGGATGTGCAAGGAACTCCAGTTTACATAAGCATTGTGTGGGAGAATGAACCCTCTCCTGAAGTCAGGTTCTCAGTGTCTGGTGCTTCAACTGCTTAACTTTGTCATCTTCATCATGTTGTCCCTTCTTTGAATCACGATTTAGTCCTTTATAATAAGAGTTAATGTGAAATACAGTTATTTCCTGGATTATTATTCTAAACTAAGGTAACTTCCAGATTTGTGATATAATCTTAAGTAATAGTTCTCCTATCAACATTTATGTTGACTACAGTGCATATTATGTCATTTTGCAACATTCGGAAGAATGTGATTAAACCTCATTATAAAAAATGAGAAAACTAAGGTATCAGATAGATTAAGCGACTGATACAAGTTCACCCAGCTAGTAGGTTGTAAAGCGGGGATTTAAACTCACTTTTAACTCCAAGTCTCACACTCTCAACCTATGTGTAATGTAGATTTCATTATGAGATTCCATGAGTCTTTAAAAACCACAACCATAAACATTCCTTATCCTGGTCAGAGATTAACTATAGAGATTTTGTTCTTTTGAAACAGAATGTTCTTAATGGGGTCAAGTAGATTCTTTGAATGTAAGCCTATGGTTTGGATCATCAAAATTTAAAATCCCTCTTGACAAATAGACTCTATGGCACTGTGTTCTCCCCTCCCCCCCGCCCAAAAAAAGTTTCCTCTTTTGAACACTGGTCAAAAATGGCCATTATCTGTTCAGCTTTAAAATTACTCCAGGTCTATTCAGTCGCTGTCCAGGACTTAAGGAGAGGCAGTTACTGCTTCTCCCTATATCCCTTACCCTGAAGACTCAGTCTTCTCTCAAGGGATTGTTATTATCTTTCCAGTTGTAACTGACTCTCTATGGTTTGCATGTAATCTACTTAAATCCTATAAACTAGTTTAAAGGAGGCTGCAGGGTCGGGTCAAATGGTTTGCTAACCTTCATATTTGGGTTTTCCGCAGAAATGATTCCACTTAACTAAAGCAACACTATTTTATTCCTTGAACTATAAACCAGACCCATCACAGCCTGCTTTACAAGATCAGTTGGAAATTAGACCACATGATGTCTATTCCACTCTAGGTAGATGTCTATCACATTTCATGAGCCAAAATTCTCCAGAATGATGGAATTTGGCTTGGAAAGAAACTTAAAGTTCTTCTACTCTAGCTTTCTGTTTGTAGAATGGATAGCTTCTCTTTCAGAGGTGCTTTTTTTCAGACTTGCTATAATGGAGCTGTCTACCCAGGCCGCCTCTGGGAGCTGCTGGGCTTCGAGTTGAACTGCTCCTGGCACTGGTGGCAGTGCCCACTAGTATCCTATTTGGAAGGAAGTGAATGTGATTCCCTTGTGAAAATTGCAAATGAGATTTTGACTTCCAGACCATGGTTTGTTTTTAGAACCAGAGAAGAATAAAATAAATATTATTTTAGGTCTAGTAAAGATTATTGATATTATGTTTAGGAGAAAAATATCTTCCTGGTGATTGACAATGTCTTTGATAATATCTTCTAAATATTTTTTTCAATAATGCTAATTTCCACCAAGATAATAATTTTATATTTTTCTTCATGATCCACCCCCCTTTCTTTTTAGATTTCTCAGATATTAGCATTGGAGAACTCCATGAGTTTCTTACTGAATCTTATCTCTTTTTCCTTGGTTCCAACTTACACTATATAACCTTCATATTCCAGAAAACTTTATATTCTATCGAACTTCCCATCCCCCTACCCTCTTCCCTTAGGATCTCATTGTATATCAGGTGAAAAACTGCTAATGAGCAGTTTTTCTTGCTCAAGTTTTAATTATTTAGTGTTATCCCCTATCCATCAATTGATGTTTAGTAATTGTTATTATCAAAGAATTGTGCTAGAGACTTGGGATAAAGGTGGGATTGAACAAAAATAAGAGAAAAAACTGTCTTTGTTATAGTTGCAAAGACAGCATCTCTCAACCAAGTTTAAAATTGCACAAATGAGTAGTACATGCCATGCTAGTGCACGTGATATGTGCTTAACAGAGAGAAGAGAGGAAAAGTATACTATGTTTTCAGGAGTATGCATATTGTTAAGGTCCTGAAGACTACTAGTCAGGGTGGGTTTGTCTAGATGATGAGTCCTGCAGGGCTTGCTGCAGGTACAGAAGGGCAGTAGTGATTTTGGTGGGAGTGGCTTCTTGGTGATCCTCTGATCTCCTCACATAGACTGGTAGCTAGATCACCATTCATACAACATCTGCTGAGATGATACAGATGGTGATGTTTGTCAGTAAATTCCTCACACTGTTGTCAAGGAGAAAGCAGTCAGGAAGTCAGGAGCGACAGGCAATTTAGTGACAGCAATTAACATCCGCAAACAAAGGGAACCCCTAGTGGCTTAGCTGGTTAATGCATGTTCCTGACTTGGTATTAGTAAAACCAAATTAAATCAGATGCTACTAATTTGAAATTCTTGCTCATTTGGATCGCCTGAACTAAATGTTGCTCTGACTCTCGCTCTGAAGGAAAGGGTTTTCTTAGCAAATTACTGGGGGTAAACAAGATTGCTAAGCATTAAAATGCTTAATAGAATAATAGAATCCATTTGCAAGGAAATGGTCATTGAGCTAATTTTAAACTGTTTTTACCTGTTTATTAAGCAGCCCATTTAGGACCTCTGCCTCTTGACACTTAGTTATGCTAGTTTGAGTTGTTATGTTTACTAGATTGTAAAGAGAAAATTTAATTTGGGCTTCTTTAATTCATACTGGAGTGTTCTAGTCCAGTTAGTTTGAATTAATGAAATTTGTTTATGGTTAGGAAAATCCTTTGGGGAGATCATAAGGCTTCATTTCCTTCTCTCTGAAGGGTAAGTTGTCAGTTTGCAGAAATCCCACACCATTTTAAGTTGCACACAGCTTTCTACATAAAGTTACCTAAAGGGAATGTTTGTGGTCATGGATCTTCTGAATAAAGATAAGCAGTTAAGACCTGTGATGGAGCATACCCTTGGTGCCTATTGTTGACACCTTGGTTCCTAGGAAGAAAAAGGAAAGAGCAGGGCAGATCTCTGCTGAAGTTGTTTTAGGCTCATGTGAGAGAGACACAAGCATCCATAGTTGATAGGCAAAATTATAGTTATTTTCAGAATTGAGATACATAATTTATAAGTAATGACAAATTACATATAGAATAATCACACATTAGAATTATAGATAATCATAATATGTAAATATTGCTTATAGTATTAGCTATATAATAATATAAACCCCATATTGCATTAATCAATATATTAATATACTACTTTAACTGATAACAGTAACTTAAGAATTATATCAATATTATTGACATATTCCTATATTAAATATTTCATGTGTTATAAAAACACATATATAGTCTGTAATATATGAATTTAATATTAAAATAGAATTTCATTATAAAATAAAATATTGTATTTATATAAATTTTCTATTTTAATCTAGTGCTAACTTAAGGAAAAAACAAACACTATGGATCTTTTAGATGGCTACTTTATAACCTGCCCACAATTTTCATAGCTTTGTCTTTTTGTGTTTATTACATTGACATAATGGTGAATTTTTTAATGCTTATCAGGAACACAAGAAACAGATGTAGGAGATCTATAAATGGTATATTCCCACCATAGGGAAGCAAATAGTATTACTGAGAGCTGAGGAAAATAGCACATTTCTGGAACTTGAACAGAAAAAGTAGTGGAGAATCAAACCACCTATGGTGCATTGTAACAGATCTGAAGCTGCCCAGAACAAAGCAAACCATGTGTCCATCATGAGCAACAGTAAAATTCCACTGAGACAATATCACATTAAAATTAATGTTGTTAATTTTAATGTCATTGGTTTTCTTTGAAATAAGTGTCCCTATTTGATTGGGTTTAATAGTCCTGTGAATCAGAAGCATACATGATTTATAGGTAGTTTTATGTTGATTCATATTTAAGTAACATTCTAGTAAGCAAAATTTTAGTCAACACTAGGAGTTCAAGAAGAAATTATTTCCCACAAGAAGTTGAACTGGTGACTGATGGAACTACAGATACTGGAATCTGGGGACTTTAGTCTCTAATATCTCTGAAATTAGGATCCAGGGAAGTCTGTGTTAGGAGGTGTTCATAGGTATGCCAAGAAAAATGAGGTAGGGTGGGGGGAGGTTTCTGTTATTAAATGAGCCCTGGAAGAGCAGAGCTGTCTCTACCCTCTGAAGACTCAAGGTGCTCAGTCACAAAGCAGAAACTCAGCAAGAGCCAGTGGCAAGGACTCCTGTCCAGCTTTGTTCAAAACAATATTACTAGCATCTAAACCCTCTGCCCTGGAAGACCAGCCTCCAGCTTCTGAAGAATTCTCTATTCTGATATGAAAAGCATGCTCAGAGGTCAGGTGCTCATTGCACAGAATGGGAAATGGAGAGGGTGTAGAAGACCGAATGTCTTCCCAAAATTCACGTGTATGTAGAACTTCCAAATACGATCTTAGTTGCAATAGAGTTTTTGTAGATAGAATAATTAAGATGAAGTTGCAATGATTTTTAGATGTCAACTTGAATGGGTCATCAGATACCATCAGATAATTTGTCAAACATTACTCTGGGTATTTCTGTATGAGTTTAACAACTGAAATGCTAGGATTAGTAAAACAGATTGTGCTTCCTAATATGGGTGGTTCTCGTCTAATCAGTTGAAGACCTGAATAGAACAAAAAAATGATCTTCCCAAAAATAAGGGGTACTTTTCTCCTACCTGACTCCTTTTAACCTGGGGTACTGTTATTTTTCCTGACTTTAGACTTAGAATGAAACATTGGCTTTTCTGGATCTAGAGTTTGCTGACCCTTGCATTAGAACTACAGGATCAAGTTTCCCAAGGCTGTAGCTTGCCAACGGCAGATCTTAGAATTGTCAGCGTCCAAATCAATGAGCCAATTCCTTATAAAACTCTATATACTTCCAGAATTCTGAAGAACTCTACTGCAGAGATTTTAGTGGATCAAGGTGTGGGGGGGGCACCAAATCCGATAATTGATGTTCCTTTAAGAAGAGAAAACTAAGCCAAACGAAGCAGAGAAGAAGGCCATGCGATGACAGGAGCAGAGATTGGAATCTAACCTAAGGAATACGAAAGGTTGCTGACAACCAGGCAAGGCTAGGAAGAGGCATGGATCAGATCCTTCCTCCCAGGTTCTAGAAGGAACCAATGTTGCTGGCACCTTGATTTTGGACTTTTGAATTCCTGAACTATGAGAGCATGGATTTCTCTTGTTTGAAGTCACCAGTTGTGTTACTTTGTATGGCAGCCCTAGGATACTGAGAGAGAGAGAAGCAAAACAGGACTAGGGACCTATAACTTTGAAGCCAATGCTCTTTTTATCACCTTTTTTCACTTATTTCCCTCCCTGTCTTGTTACAGAAAACACATAAGCATACAATTTTTCTTCCACAGGCAAATACAGCAAACTAAACACACAGAAACAATAAACAAACCCATTTCTAGTAGCAGCATAGCACTAATTATCTATGGAACTGAGACTATATTGATATAAGAAAAACTATATTTTCCTAAGTGTAAGACAGTATTTGTCTGGAACTGAAAAAAGATTTTTGAGAACATCTAAAACAACTATTTTAATTTAGAGCTAGAAACATTTTTCTAAGACTGTGTTAGGTTTCTAGTGCTGCTGTAACAGATTACTACAGACTTAGTGTCTGCGAAACAGCACAAAATTATTTTCTTTTCAGCAGGTCAAAAGTCTAAATAAGGCCTAGGCAGAGGGAGGGCTGATTGGTCCCTGCTCGAGGATCTGGGGCTGAATCCATTGCCTTTGCAATCTCTTTTTTTTTTAAAGATTTATTTATTTATGCATACAAGAGCTGGGGTACAGGCCAGAGGTGTGTGTGTGGGGCGGGGGGTGAGAGGATTCACCACAGAGAGCGGGGAGCAGAACAGGCATATCAACGGAAGTACACTGCTGAGGGGAGCAGCGGGCACAGCAGGAGAGGTCTGCTGTGCCATGTGGGTCCCCTTCCTGGCCGGCGGCAGGGATCGAACTGCTGCATTGGCTGCGGTCTGCTTCATAGTGAGTTACTTAACCCACTGCGCCACTAGGGAGGCCTGCCTTTGCAATCTCTTGATGATGCGCATTTCTCGGCTCATTGCTCTGCAACATCCACCTCTGATTCTGTTGTCATCTCCTTCTAACCTCTGACTTGACCTCCTGCCTCCCTTTCACAATCCTGGTGACAACCCTGGGCCTCTTGGGTAATCCAGGATAATTTCTCTATTGTAAGATTTTCAATATGACTACATCTGCTAGATCCTATTTGTATGTCAGGTACCATATTCATAGGTTCTGATGGTTAGAAAGGGAACACTTAGGGAGTTGTTATTCACTTACTGCAGGTAATTAACATGGTTGGAATTCAAAGGGCTGTGACCCCCCATACCATTGCTTCCTCCAGAAGACCACCATGTGGCCTTGGATATGGTACTATGGAGTAATTAAAAACAAATTATTTTTAAGAAGTGACCATGTAATTCAGTCTGCCTTAGAACGCCAGGGTATGCAAAGCAAACATAGGAAAATATTAGTAAATTATATTTTTAAAGATTTATGCACAGAAGAACTGGGGTACAGTTGATGAGAGGATTCATCAGACACATAGTGGGGAGCAGAACAGGTGGATTTACTGAAATACACCGCTAAGGGGAGTAGCGGATGAGACAAGAGGTCTGCAGTGCCATTAGTGGGTTAGCTCCGTGGCAGGGGATTGAACTCAGGCTGTTGAGGTGATAGTGCTAAAACTTGACCCTTATGCCACCAGGGAGGTCCCCAGTATTAAAATTATATATCAACGTGTGCATAGTGGGCAAAAATATAGAAAAGTATAAGTTTATGAATGCATTATTGCAAACTCAGTACTGTTCATTCACAAAGAGCTATCACTTCTCCAAAAAATTTTATTGTTACTGAAGTACAATTGTTTTTGCATCCTTGCTGGTGTTTGACAGTACAGGATTGCCCCGGTCAGGTGTAGTCACTGTAGCAGTCCCGCCATTGAAATACCTGTACTCTTCTACCATAGCTCCCTTCTGAAAGCTGCTGATCTATGGTAAGCTTCAAAGAGGTTGGTTTTTTTTTTTTTTAGATTTATTTATTTATGCATACAAGCAACAGGGTACAGGCCAGAGGTGTGGGGGAGGGTGAGAGGATTCACCACAGAGAGCGGGAGCAGAGCAGGCAGATTAACAGAAGTACACTGCTGAGGGGAGCAGCGGGCACAGCAGGAGAGGTCTGCCGAGCCATGTGGGCCCCCTCCCTGGACGGCAGCAGGGATCGAACTCATGCTGCAGTGGCTGCGGTTTGCTTCATAGTGCGTTGCTTAACCCACTGCGCCACCAGGGAGGCCCCCAAAGAGGTTGGTTTTAATGTTCATTTTTGACCCTTTGTTTGATTTATCTGTATTCTATATACATTACACCACCTGTCATTTATCTTTCTTTTTCTGGCTTATTTCACTTTGTTTCATCCCTTTCAGTTCTCCATGTTGCTGCAAATGGCATGAGTCTGTCTCTTTTACTCACTGAGTAGTATTCCACTGTGTATATGCAGCACATCTTCTTGATCCACTTATCTGTTTGGGGCACTTATGTTGTTTCTATAACTTGGCAATTATAAATAGTGCTGCTGTGAACATAGACGTGTAGGTTTCCTTTCAAGTTACTATTTTTTAATTTGGGGGTAGTTACCTAGGAGTGGAATTGCTGGGTCACGTGGTACATACATTTTTAGTGTTCTGTGAAACCTCCACACAACTTTCTGTAGGGGCTGGGCCAGTCTACATTCCCAAGGGAAGTGTGCTCCCTTTACTCCATACCCTTGCGGACACTTGTTTCAGGTCATTCTGACCTTGACCATGTACCCTGGTGTGAGGTGGTATCTCATTGTGGTTTTGATTTGCATTTCCCTGATGATGAGGGATATGGTGAACATTTTTCATGTGCTCATTGGCTAACTGTATGTCTTCTTTGGGAAAGTGCATGTTTAGCTCCTTTGCCCATTCTTTTGATTGGGACATTGGTTTTCCTTTTGTTCAGTTATATGAGCATCAGAAGGATTTATGGCTTATTTACTCAACAGACTGATGATGCGTGGTCCTACTGTCATTTCTTTGTCATGCTCCTGGTCACTCAGCAGTCAATAGCAGTGGTGCTTCTTTTGACCTTGTGTGAACTTGGGAAGGAACCCAATTCCAGGTTGCTTCATAAAAATTGGGTGATATTTTTGTTTGCTCAGAGTTGGTCTAGGATAATGACTTATGCTTATTTAGAAATATTTGCAACTCAGTGAACATGTCAATGTGAGATACTTTTTTTTATAAGAAAAAATTTTTTATAAGCAGTTATATAAAGGCAACAATTTTACCCATGTTAGATTTGAGAAAACTGAACTTCAGAGTAGCTGTATGAGTTGCCTGAGTTCATCCCTTTAGAGGTGGATCTGTGACCTACACTCAGATTTTTTGACTTGAATTCTTAGCTTGTTCCTAGATCAACTTAAGGGATATGAAAGTAAGATATAATAAATCAACCAACTAACAATCAGTCAGGTCCATCAAAAAGGGATAATGAATAATAAGGCATGAACTCTTCTAGGTAGAATTAACAGATTGTGTTAGAATGGCAACGTTGTGTTTTGAGTCTGTTAAATTCTAAAAAGCAGGTTAATGCCATGAAAGTCTTCTGAATATAACAGGAATTTGATTAAGCTCAGAACTCTGTTATATATAAACTGAAACTACAGATAAACTCATCTCAAAAGTTTCTTAAATATTAGAAACTAATACGATTTAATGAAATATGGTTCTTATTAAACATATTTCATGACTCCACTTTTTCTTATTTTGGTCAAAATTTACAGGACAGTAGTGTGTGTGTGTGTATACACACAGTTTCTTTTGCTAACAGAAACAAGTGCTATGTCTAACATTACTATTACCATTACATGATTTTATATGTGAAATTTTAAGTTTTTTTTTTCCAGTTAAGAAAATGAGCACTGATAACTGATTCTTCAGAGACAGGTTAAGTTCTAAGTAGAATTTCATTGTGAAAGAATCTATTTAAAACAGATGTGGGTCAGGTGGTGATTGAAGAAACTTTTTTGGGAAAAGGTCAGATGATGTGTTTTTGATAGGACATGCTGATCAATTTAGAGTAGAAAGGTCTGATTTTAGCGGCCAGCTTCCTCTGTACTTCCCTGCCTACCTATCTGCTTCCTTTCCTTCTCTGCTTAGTGCCAAGAACATACTAGACTTTGAAGTTGCAGAAATAAATTACTTCTTCATGAGCTCCACCATTCCACTTTATATAACTTCATTTACTACAACTACTACTTAGGTGTAGTAAAATGTATGTTCACAGTTTGTAACAAATGAGCTTAATTGTTACTGCAATCACAGAGAACATCTTTACTCTTCCTATAAGAATCCTTTACTTGTGTTGTCCTTTTGTTTTTTTAATCCTCCAGGCTAGACAGTCTCATTTGTATTAGGTGGGTCTCATTTGACACAGTTTTTAGACCTTTCACTGTGTTGTTTAGGCAATTAAAAAAGACATCCTGATTTCTACCTTTACTCCAGATATAGTCTTACAATTACACTAGAAAAACTGTCTCATGATTGACATCATAAATGTATAAATGCCCTAATCTAACTGTGGCTTAGCTTTTTAGACACCCCAGCATGTAGTCGGATAACACTATCATATGTTTTGCAGGTGAATAGTTCCAAACTCAGTGCCACCCTCTAGTTGTAAAACTGATGTTTTGAACCTAAATGTAGGACATATTCTTCTGAAATGTCTCTTGTTAGTTTTGGTACAAGGTCATGGTTAGGGCACTGTACAGTTAGTAACCTATGCAGAGGAAATTTTAAGGCATTTAAAGCTATCCCAAGCATTTTTAAACCCCAATTTTCTCTCCTACCTGCTTTTTAGCCATCTAGATTTACCAGTTTAATAACATTTGGTAATACTAAGTTCAAAAGATTCTGCTCAGGGTTAGATAACCAGAATTTGCATGTTATAAATATTCATCACAAAGGCGTGTTCTATTAACATATTAGTCTCAAAGTAGTCAAATGCTGGAGTCTAAGAGGATGACCAAGGGGAAAGTTATGTTCTAATGGAAGAATGTATGATAAAAATGTTGAGGACAAAGGACTTTACTGGGAAAGTCACATCTGTTTCCTTATAGGGAAAAGAACTTCAAATATTATTAGATTAAAAGCTATAAAGTATTTATATCTCAAACTTGTATACAGTAGTCATTGTTACTGTAATTTTAGTGGTAGAGAAAAATTGAAACCTAGAGAAAGTAATCTGTCCAAAATTGTCAGGTCAGTAAGGAGCAAATTATGTTTGAGATGCCCATTGACCAAGTCCTTCTCCCTCCATCTTCCAAAGGAAGCATTTTAATTAGCTTTAGGGTGTTTTACTTAGAAAAGGACTGGAACATTGTTCATGGCTTGTCAGGGACTGGGTACATTTTTTAATTCTCTGATTATTAAGCTTTCCATTTTGGTTTACTTCCAATAGCATGACTCAGTCTTGAAAATTGACTACCAGTACAGCTTGGGAGTGGAGGGGGGTGGATTAGCACATGAAAGGTAAGATTGATAGCTAATGATAAACACTTTCTGGAGGAAAAAGTTCATTAACTCTAACTTTGTGCTGTCATGTTGGAGAAATGTTCATTATTACCTTAGATCCTTAGATGTTGACAAGTTGCAAAAAATCATTTCATCTCTGGAATCACCAAAGCAGAGAAGAGTTTATTCCTTTGTTTGTTTATTCTTCACATAGCTAATGCACACACTGATCTAAATAAGCTAAGGGTATCAAGAAGAATAAACTGAACTAGACTTTTCTATGTAGTCAACGAAAGAAACTGTTGATGTGGTTTAGAATGCTATAATGTCTCTGCTGTGAGCCTCAAGTTCTCATCCAGGCTTTCTGGACTCTGCATAATCTGAACTGATTCTGTTCATTTGCCCTCATGCCCACTTACCAACACAGATGTACATTGTTCTCATTAGTCTGCTCTCTTCACCATCGTACAACCGTGCTTAGCTCCTCTTTTTTTGTAATTATTATTTTTAAAATTTAATTAATTATATTTGACATCATTAGTATTCCCTAGGGAGTTCCCACCACCATTTCACCCGTGGACCATCACCTCAGTCCCTTGTGCTCTTTCTGCCCTCATCCCTGTCTTTGCCCTCCTCTCCTTCTCCTCCCTCCCCCATGGTCCCTTTGGTTTATCTTTGACTTTTTGGTCTTGTTGAGTTTTTTGTTTGCTTTTGGTTATAATTGCCCATTTCCTTGAGCGGCTTCTTCTTCTTCTTCTTTTTTTTTTTGTTGTTGCTGTTTCATATTCCTCCTAACAGTGAAGACATCGATATTTTTCTCTGCCTTCTGACTTGTTTCACTGAGTATAATCCCTTCTAGTTCTATCTATGTTTCTATAAATATCCCTAGTTTCTCATTTTTGATTGCTGAATAATACTCCATTGTGTATAGGTACCATGTCCTGGCTCTCTCTTTTTACCTTGTTTCCCTACCTTTCTTTGAACATCCATCTTCTTTCCCACCCTTCTGGGATGACAGTTGATATTTTAGGAATTACTTAGATTGCATCTTCCTTGCTAAAGTGTTTTCTTCATTGTTTTTGCTCCATTCAGAGTGAGTCTTCTTGCTTCTGAAGTCTGTAGTTCCTAAAGTGCATTATTTACAGTGAAAAATATACTAGTTTTCAGAGTAGATAATATAGGATTTTAAGGAGTAGGAAAGCCTAGAGAAGCTATGTGATTCACCTTAAGTTATGTGCATCTTTCTTTAAACTTGAGGACCGTTTCTGGAGGTTCACAGGGCACTGTTGCTGAAGACTGTGGCTGTGGTGACCTAGTGAGAAGGAAATGTTATACTCCCAAATCCTTAGAGTCATGGCTTGTCCAGGGTATAGGCTTTTAAAAACACTTTGCTGTGTATTATCTCATTTGATCCTAGTGAATCATCGATAGCTAGTAGTTAGAACATCTGAGGTTATTTCCATTGCACAGAGGAGGACTTGATGCTCACAGTGATAGAGGGCCTGGGTCCACATTGGACCGTGTATGTGGATAGCAGAAATGTCTGGATAATTTAGGAGGGTTGAACTTTGGTTTGGCTAGACTTATGTGTGCCTGCATATTCTCATAAGACTAGGTCTGAACCTATGATGATTCCTTTGGAGTCGATATTTCTCAATGATTGGGAGAAATTCAGTGATGTGCAGCAGTTTAGAGAACAAGGCAGGACTAGCGTGTGAGTGTCCCACTTCTGGCCCAGCATTGCCCCAATATACCAAGCTGTTCAGAGGCTCCTGTAACCTCAGTCTTCCCACCCACTCAACATCCCATTTCCACTTTGGTGATCCTTACGAAGAAGTCTCCCAGAATGAGTAGGGGTGTTGACAGCAGATTATTTCTCTTCCTCTCTTGTGTGCTCTGGCACATGGATTTGTTTGGGCAGGTTGTCCTGTTGTGATCATTATGCACTTAGTTATTTTTGTTCTAGTGCCCAGAAGCCTGTGGGGCATGGATGCCTGGTAGAAGAATTTATAGCTAATTTAGTTCACCTGAGTGAAGTTACACAATCAGTCCAATTGCAAAAAGTTGGTTTTTTTTCCTAAAATTGGTCATTCCTGAGGACCAGCTTGGGCCATGAGATCATGCAACAGACCTGGAAAAGAAAACCACTGACATTGAACTCAAAATTCAAAAGGTTTTATCCATGAGATAATGGCATCTGTGAGGATTTAAGATCTGACTATAGATGATTACTGTTGAAGCTTGTATGAATTATTCACTTCTCAGTTTCAATTACTTTATCTGCTAGATGGGCTTAATAATACAACCATCTCATAAGAGGATTGGATGAGGTAATACATGTTAAGTGTTTAAAACAGTACCTGGTACATTGTAGATGTTTCATATATACTGACTATATTATTTAAAATTTTTCTCGCTAAAATTACAAAAGGTGATATGTCAGGAGAAATCTCTTGCCCATGATGACAGGTTCAAGAGTATAGTCACAGTTAAAACCTGGTTATTTTTACTGATTTCTTTCTTCTTTGTTTCTTTCTACTGTATGCCACACACAAGGATATGTACAGCAAAACAGAGGGACTGTGCTAGTTTTTACCTATTGTCTGTAATCAAAATGGATCCTCTCTACTATTAGGGCTAGAAACCTGCAAACTACATTTCTCAGCCTTCATTGTTAAGTGTCCTGTTTAGTTCATTTAAAGGAGGGTTCAGGGGATGGGTAAGGGGGGACTTGGAAGATAAAGAGAAGTTTCATACAGCAATTGTTAGTTCTTTTTACCAGAGTCATTTCTGTCTTGGGGTTACCAGTGCATTAGCAATTCCCTCTGATTGGAATGTTCTTCCCTTTAGCCTATACATTTTAAAATAATTATGATTAATGCATATATGATAAAAATATGTATAATGTAAGCAGAAGATTGGGATTATAAAAGAGAATAAAATGGACCTCCTGGAGCTGAAAAATACATACCTAAAACAAGATTTGAGGATGTTGATGTGTTAACTAATAGACACAACAAAGGAGAGATTTGTAAATTAGAAATAAATATTAGAGAATACCTAGACTAGAACACACAGAGAAAAGGAAGAAGATAAAAGGTTGGATATAAAAGATGTGTGGGTCTCAGTGAATAGGTCTAACATACACTGGCATCTCAGAAGGGAAGAAAAGAGAGTAGGATAAAAGAAATATGTGAAGCGATCATGTTTAAAAACTTTCCCAAATTTACTACAGACTTTAAGTCCTGCATCCCAAAGTGTTAAAATTTTTAACAAAGTAGGAAAATTACTTGGTATTAATGGCACATTGACAGTTCTGGTCAGTGTAACAGGTAAGAAAAATTAAGAGAAAGCCATAGTATACTTGTTTCCAAATAAGTACCACCAAGTTAAAAATTTGTGTTAACTGAGAAAGGAGTCTAGTTCTGTGGACCAAGTGCTTTTTTCTCAACTCTTGCTTATTTGCTCTATGAATCAGTACTCGTTTCCTCTAGCCCATCAAGAAACTAGAATTAGAAAATGAGTACAAAGGAAGACTTTTTGCTGAAAATGTTTGATGTCTAGTTAAGTTGCCTCATGTAGGATTCAGCAGAATGATGTTTATGCGGACCTAGAAATAAAACATGAATTATAAAAGCCACCAAAAGAATAGTTTTTTAAAAATATCTAAGACTAAATATTCTCCATCCTTAAAAAAAAAAAACAAAAAAACATTTTCCTAGAGCTATCTGGGGAGCCTTTGTCATTCAATATGCCTAGGCTGAGAATTTTGTAAATCATTTAAATGTTATCAATTTACACTCCCAAACTAACCAAATGGCTTTATATCTAGAAGATATATGAAAATAAAAACAATTGTTTAGTTTTCATTTTCTTCACAGCTTTCAAGTTTTTAAATTTTATTTCCTCTGCCTCCTTGCCATTTAAAAAAAAATGTACGTTTAGGCATGTTTATATATGTAATTGCTTAGCAACTACTTGAACATGCTCTTTGATCAAAAGCCCAGCTGGTTGACTGCCTCAGGGGAGAGACATTATATGTATTATGAGGACGCAGTGGTGTAGCCCTGGGCAGTGGTGTAGCCCTGGGACAAGCCTTCCATCGCCCCTCCACCCCTCATCCCCCCCCACCCCCAATGTGGCTGGGTTGCAGGCAGGGAGGAGCTTCTTCCTGGATGTAAGGTGTGGGAGGGGGCTACTGAGGAATAACTGAATCACCTCACAGCAGAGTCCAGTCCTTCCAGAAGAAACCCAGGAACTACTACCTCTACCTTGTGTTCTGAGCTGGGTTTTTGATTGACTCATCTTGGAATCTGTGTGATCTGACTTCTGTTTTCCATGTATTTGCGTAATTTTCCATGCGTGAGAATTCTTTCATGCCAATGTCGACAAATGTAAAAGCACTTTTTATATTTTACCCCAAATGACTTCAATACTCTTGCAAATTTACACCAAGAGAATTGAGGTATTCTCACAGTGTTGTCTGCATTTAGTAAAGCTTTGACCAGGCTTAAACTATACAGATGATGGTTGTTATTGTAACTATAGACAGCACAGCTGGAGCTAGGAAACTGACATTAAGTTAAGCAGAATATTTTTTTCATCTTATAGCTCCTGGATAAAGGGCAAGATATTTCTAGGAATATCCTATTTGCACCTCAGCTGTGAGATAAATGTTATATTTTCTGGCACCAAAGCATACTGTTAAGACTTGAACAGTAATAGAGTGATGGATTTAGTGGCAAAGGAAATACTAAATTGGAATTCAGTGACTCTCTGGATTATTGTAAACTCCAGGGACATGCATGAGAACAATAAATAAGTGAAATAAAGAACATTTGGCACAAGAGTGAGGAACTAACTTGACAGGGAGATTCCTGTTCTCAATTACTTCAGGAAGGAAGGAAACAAGGGTGAGGAGCCAAGAAATAGAGACAAGGTGAAGGAATGGGCGAGAAATATGGGAAAATATCAGGATGATTTTTGCTGGCAATTTGACTGACAGAATGATACCTGATTATTATTTTATGCTTGTAACAGAAAGCTATATAAACAAACACTTTAATAGTATACACAATTTATTGAAGCTAATTTTTAAGATGGGGACAAGGTTAACATGTAGGCAGCCTGAGGTACTATGTCAGACTCTTGGAAGAAAAAGTAAAAAAAAACCATCCAGAACCTCCAGAAAGAAAACTCTTCTTTCTTCACATGCGTGGATAAACTGGCTTTCATCAAAGAAAATGAAAGAACAGGTTAGTTTCTTAGAAATATGAAGGAAATGATTTTGAGGCAACTAAAGGGAAGCCTTGGGTATGAAGTACCAGCCTTTGTATGTGAAAAACATTGGTTAGGATGCCCTTGGTATTCTTCTCTCAGTAATGGTGTGATACAGTCATTCGCTGGCAGCCATTTATTGGTGGACTGGGGTCAGGCATTTGATCTCTGGCAAAATCTTTTCTGTTTGCAGTCATTGAACTCATGCTTTTCTTCACGGGGGTGACTGACTGTTCCTCCTGAGATGACAGCATGAGGAGAAATAAAGAGCACATCTCCAGTGCATTAGAGATTTGTTTTCGCACCCTGGGGAGTATAGGGCAAGATGTTTCCCTCAAGGATCTTAGAAAGTTTGACAGGATGATAAATATACCTGAAATGGGTGGTGCATGTTAAGTATTTACGGACACTAATTCCAACACCGTGTCAGACTCTGTCATTACAGATAAGACAAACTTCTTTCTTTCAAGCTTCTTAGAGCTTGCTAGAGAATACAGTCAGGAACTTAGGAATTTGTGGGATGCAGGGGAAAACACAAGTCTGGATTTGGAACTCAGACATACCTTGGGCTAATTCTGCTAAAGGTTAGGTAGTTGGCTGAGAAGAAAATCTTTCCTAACACCATTTATCTCATCTGTACACTTGAGTGTGTGTTTAAAAATAAAGAAGTTCCTGTAAAGTACTTTAAAAGTGTCCAGAATACAGTAGAGTCTGAGAAGGTAAAGTTTCTGATTTGTGTGAAATTATTCCTGTGGTACAGCCTGGAGAGGACTCTAAGGTGGTGGAATTCTTCCCCTGTCTCTTGTCACAGGCAGCATGTATATAGGTGAAATGGCAAGAAGTTTGGGTTTCTACAGTATCCCAGGCCCCTTCTTTTCACATCATGACAATTTAGAAAATAATTCTTTCAGGTATTGCTACTAATGAGAGAGAAGAACTTTGCAGGATGGACCTCAAAATTAGACTCTGATCCAAGTGCAGTGGGATCAGAAATGCCCAGGCAATGGCTGAGGGTCGGGGGTCGGGGGCGGGGCAAGTGCATGAGAGAGAAGGGACTTCTGGCTCTCAGGGGTCCTCCAACAGGAAGTCCGTGGTGTTCTCACCCTCAAGCTGGTAAGAACACTACCAAAGAAAGGAGAAGGAATACAAAGAAATTTCCTTTCATAAATTTGATTGGTTGTAAGCCTAAGCACCATTGGCACTATTATTAACAGAAATAATAAAGTATAAATTCAATAGCTAGTGTTTTATGCATTTTGAAGCATTTTAACTTCTTGGTTGCATTGGCTTTTCACAGATCTCTACTGGGGAGTAAGGCAGCCCTGGGATCATTCATCCCATTTTATTGATGTGGACACTGAGGCAGCCTGCTGTAGTAGGAAAAACACGGAACTAACATTAGAATGTCTGAGGCCCTATTAAGGGATCATCACGGGAGTTGGGAAGCACTTTTAACTTTCTAGAACCTGAGTTCTCTTATCTTTCAGTAAAGAGATCAGATAATCTCCTGAAATTCTTCTAGATTAAAAGTCCTGTGATCTTGATAAATAGCTGTGATTACCTTCCTAAACAGCTTCCAGAGACTGCTGACTGGAATTCTCTTCCTCTGTGAACTGAACCTAGTGACTTGCTTTTAACAGAGAATGCTGCAAAGAAGATAGGACACCATTTCTGAGATTAGGTTAAAACTACTGTGACTTTGTTCCTGTTTGTTCTTTCATTTTGGCTCCTCTGAAGTCGTTGCTATTACAGAAAGAGCAGCAGAGACCCACATAGCAAAGACCTGAGGGAAAACTTTTCTAGCAAGGTCCTGATCAAGAGTGTGGTAAAGAATGGGGCCTTTTCTCCGGAAAAGAGCACCTGTATGAGTTTCAGTGTTCCCTGTCATTTTCCACAGAGACAAGACCAAGCCTGGTGTTGAATCAGAAGCTACGCTTATAATTTCCAAGGTCCATAGGTCCTGGGAAGCCCGTCTTTAGATTATTAAGGGTTTGTGAGTCTCTAAGTTGCAGTCTTCTGCCACATAGTCCTGATCTCAGGAGGTTTGGATAGAACACACTCTGTGAAAGGTGTGGACTAGAAATTATTCTGTATGTTATCCAGGCCCTCTTCATAGGAAATGGTGAATTTCAAAACTCCAGGGCCTGAATCTTGGATAGTGGGATTGCAGGTTTTGAGGCCTGTTGTTCTGGAAAGCAGTCTCAGGCAAAGAAACCCACTTGCCACTCCCCAAATCACAGCTTTAACTCCCTGTGTGGAGAAGGCTGAGTGACTTTTAGAATCTTTAGCTTCTTACTTGGAAAATTAACACATACCCAACTCAAAGGCAATGGATCATGGATCAGACTTAACGTGGGTGGCGCTCAGTCTGAATTTAGTGGCCTTTCGTCTGGAACCTGAAAGGCTTAACTTATACAATGTGGTTGACTAGTGTTAAAATTGTGGTTGATTAGTGTTAAACTAGTGATTGAACTAGTGTGGTTGATTAGTGTTAAAATTGGAACTGTGGAACCGCTTTTACAAAAAATACTTTTTTGTCTATAGGATACTTTAATTGCATAGAAATCACACTAAAGTTTGTGCATTTTTTGTTGTACTTATGAACTTAAAAATCAGAATTCATAGGTGTCTCCTTGTGAAATACCTCACATCCCTCCTGCAATGTGTTCCATCTCTGTTTCTGTCATTCTTTGAACTTGAAGATTTGAACATTAAGGAGAATACAAATGCTATTGGAGTAGATTAGCTTTGTGCAGCTGTTAACATTCAGGAACTTCTTGAACAAGGTTAGTTTTTAGAACTCACTGCAGTCAGAGATAGAAGACATAAGTTGATAGAAGGGATAGATTACATAGATGGCCCAAAGCAAAAGGTTTTGCTGTGGTTTTGAAGTGTGAGAGGTTAGGGTTTATGCCATTCTCTTCTATTTAAATTGTATTGTATAAAACTTCCTTTTTAAAAGAAGAAAAAAAATTACCAATATGGGTTGCTGAGATTTCGGGGAGCAACCATGGAGAAGGCTTGTATTCAAGTATTTGTACATTTGAAGAGTCAGAAGAGGAAGCCTATTACGAGCTGGTAGACCTAGATCTTGATTCTCCTTGAGCCTTATATCTGGTTCTGGTTAGACAATGCTGTTATTTTTATAACATTTGTATGTGATCAATTCTTTTTAATTTTTTGGGATTATTTTTGAAGATGGTTAAAGCAGTCTTCCTCATGCTTCTTTGTAAAGCGACTTTGCTACTCTTCCCACATAGAAATAGGGCTTTTGTACATTTCTCTTGGGCCTCAGCTGGTCTTGTGATTTATTTTGACCACTAAATGGAATGTGGCAGAGTAATGCTGTGTGACTTCTGAGAATAAGGCATAAGAGACCTCACAGCTTCTAGTTCTGCTCTGAGGTGATGCAGTGTAGTCTACTAGAGGAAGGGAAGGCTCACGAAAGAAGCACGGCAGATGATAATCAGCATTAACTTTAGACAAGCCATCCAGCATCTGTAACCATCTGAGATGGCCAGCCATTTATTTAGGAGAAAAATCCTAAATATTTGTTGGTTTAAGCCTCTAAATATTAGGGTGATTTGTTTCATAGCAATAGGAATCTAAACCACTAGACAGTTCTTAACAATAAAGGAGGCATTTGTATAACTTTGTTGTTGGCATAGAGTTTTTCCACACACATTTTCATTTTCTCATTTCCCTGGATCCATAAGCCAATCTTGTTTTCCAGCTCCGTGGTATAACTATAGGAGCTTTCTCTTCTGTTGCCTTTTTAATCAGTATTCTATAGAATGTAAATAATATTCACCCCTCTTATGGATGATGAAGCTGAGGTGTATAAAGATTCCAGGATTCAGACACAGGCATGGGGCAGATAAGTGAGTGGGCAGGGGTGCAAAGAAAATTGGTTTCCTTCCAGCTCTATTCTTTGTCTACACCATGTTGTGTCCCCTTAGGTCCTCTTCTGAGGACAGCTGGATGGATGGGAAAGGCCAGAGGACACATAATCATAATACTGGTGACCATGGAGCAAGGAAAGCAGCTTGGCTGTGCGTACAGGGTACTGAGGAATCCACTTTGGGCCTAGGAGCCTTTCTGCAGCTGCCATGTCCACAGATCTCCTACTACCTCTAATAAAACCTCAGCCCAGCCTGCAGGGGCTCATTAATTGGTGTGCAGCTCTGACATGCTTTTGTAACTGTTAAGGTATATTTTCCTTTATTTTTTTAAACTAACCTACCACTATCCTAAATTAGCACAAGAGAACTGTGCTGCCCTGTGGAAATAGGGGTGGTGATTCTCGCCCATGCTTTCTGAGGTCATGGTCATGCCAGTTAAAATAATTCCTTTTTCCATACCTACCACGCTGCCTTTCAGTTTAGGCCCTCATCACTTCACACCTAGATGACTGTGACAGCTTCCCAACTGGTCTTCCTGCTTTAATACAAATCTCTTTTCCCTCCAACCACATTGCATATTGGCACCAATTCCAATTCACATCAGGAACTTCCCAGCATATAAATGTAAGCACATTTGGAAGGACCTTTGTCATCACTTAAAACACATCTGGAAGAACAGTAGAACTTATCATTTATTGAATAAATATGAGAGCCACAGCTACTGCATAATTACCCAATTCTGTTACCACATCTCCCAGTTTATACTCAAGGTAATTTTAGTAAAAGGCACTTCTTGAAAGCATTGCAGTTTTTCTTTCCTCCATGCCTTTGCTGATAATTATGTCTCAGTCAATAAACCCTTTCTTCTCTACCTCTTCACCAGCCTAACTTCTAACCATGGCAGAAGCTTACGTGAAGTTGAAGTGTGGATGCCATTGTGAAATCTTACTTTACTCTTCTATTCATTGTGACAGAATCTATCTCAAAATAGGTTCTGAGCCTCTAAATGATGAATCATAAATTCTTAGATACTTGAAGCCATATGCAAATAGATTCTGTAATGAGGAATAGTATGGCTACCATATGGGTAATTCATTAGAACATCAACTTTTCATGATATACCTGTAAAACTTGAATTTGAAATCAAGTGGTTTAAGCTTTTCACTTGTAAATGATAACACTGAAGCTTAAATGAGAGTGAGGCAGAGCATGGTGGTGGGGAGAAAGCTGGAGGGTGGAGTTGAAATAATTCCCTGAGTTCAAACAAGAAGGTAATTGGAAAGGTAGAACTAGAAGAGAGCACAGCTCTTTCTGGCTCTTAAATTGGTCTCTCTAGGTTCATAATCATTTTTTATTATTTACACAGCCTATCATGATTATTTGTGTGAAGGCTATTAAAACTAGTCATTAGTCTCTTCAAGTTAAGAATTACATATTTTCCATAAAAAATAATAAAAGAATTTTCCCCCACAGCATTATCGGATGAATAAATCAAAGCTTATTAACCATTCATTTCTATCAGACAATAAGAAATTCAGTAATTGATACTAGTCACTTAATGAGTTGTTTGGCTTCAGAGTCTAAATAACCCGTGTATGTGTGTGTGTGTGTGTGTATGGTGTTGTGTAGTGAGGATAGACATGCCTGACTTTCTCTGAGGTGGCAGTCCTGCAAACAAACAAACCCAAGGGAACCATGTACACACATACTAGTTCCCTCGTTGTCCACCAACTGAGGCGAATGAAAGCAGAGAACCATTCCTCTGTTTATGGAATGTAGCAATGTAGGCATCTCTTCTGACAATCAGCCAGGCAGAGAAACCAATTAGCCAGTGGCTCTAAATCACAAGAAAGAGGAGCCATTTTCTAAATGACCTGGCTGTATTCTGGGTATAAATTACTAAGTTAATCAATGAATAAATACCAAGTCTTTTGGTGGCTTACAACTCCATTCATTCATCAAATTTTACTGAACAACCTGTTTCTGTACTTAGGCATTAAGAAATGATGATGAGTAAAGTATGCTGCTTACAACATAAAAGAAACAGTGGCTCCTACTAGATATTTTCAAGTTGATTCTTCTGAGCATTCATTTGATCCCAAATCCTACAAGGTGAAAGAGAAAAAAAGTCTGTCAAGCCTATTTACACCCATTGGTGGTTTCACATGTGGAAGCTTGGGCCCTAGTGAAAAGAGGGAAGGAAACCAGTGTGGGGGCTGGGAGCCACACACATTGGCAGATACATGTGGCTCTTCCAACATAGCAACCAAAGTAGGTATTGATTACTTCTATTTACTCCAGTGTCTTTCATGGTGCCTTTTACATATGTAGCTTATCTGACCTTCATCTTTGCCCTAGAGAGACTGGACCAACATCATTATCTGTATTTAAAGGATAAGGAAACCAAGATCTAGCTCATTTTATTGATTTCTCCAAAGCCACATAACTGCCATTTTCAGCATACCTTTCAAAGACATTTAGTCACTTTTACCTAATGAAGATAATTCCTTGATTATCTTCTATCTGTTCATAGATAGATATCATCTATCTATTCATAGATATCTGGATTGGCCTAAGGTAGGCCTTGTGGAATAAGCCTCCATCTCATTGCCTAACAGATGACATCAAAATTTCCATGGTGTGATGCTCTGGAATGCTTTCTTCTTCCTTATCTTGTACTCTGCTTTTTATGTCTATGGCGGATCCCTGGTGAGTCATGAAGTCTGTCTTCGAAAACCCTCATTTCTCAGCATCTTCACTAAATTCCCTTAGTGTTGTAAAGGGGAACAAATTTTGATTAGTTCATTGATTGACTTTTGGTGTTTATTAATTGTAGCCCTATGTTTGGTCCTGAGGCAAGCACCAGTTAATTCTGCTTA
The DNA here is from genome assembly GCA_019455555.1 of Galemys pyrenaicus. Classification (NCBI taxonomy): domain Eukaryota; kingdom Metazoa; phylum Chordata; class Mammalia; order Eulipotyphla; family Talpidae; genus Galemys; species Galemys pyrenaicus. Next base: position 469,232 of record JAGFMF010011464.1, read on the forward strand.
ACTAGAGGTCAAGGTCCTGCAGGGCAGGGAGAATCAGGCAGGCCAGCATTGCAGAGTGAGGGAGTGCTCTGTTGGAGTTCCCAAGGGAACAGATCTGTTCTGCACAGGGAGCAAGGAGTGTGGAAACTGGGCAATTTGATTAGGGTCTTCTTGGGGCTACTCTGATATTTCACTTGCCTCACCTTTATAAACCCAACTAGAATGCTTCAAGCTTCATTCACAAAACTATTTCTAAGCAGATAAATGTGCGTGATCTGCTGGTTAGGGGCAAGCAAAAGAGAGGACAAGTCATTCAATGTGGGGTAGAAGAAGCACCAGCCGTCTCCCCACTACAGGATAAACCTACCCGGGAGAGGAGCAATCATCAAAGGGGACGATGTGCTGTGTTTCCCAAGAGAACCTCTTTGAAGGGAGCAGCATTCGTTGGGGTGGCTAAGTCCCAACATGTTCATAAAAATTATTCACATTGTCAATTTTCATATGACTTCAATCCTGTGCCAGCTCCTCATATTGTTTGAAGATGAGCATGACATTAAGGGGGAGCGGAAATACCAAAGAGGAAAATGCAGAGTCCCTATCCTATTTTAATTAGGAGGCATGTATGTGCAAGGAACATAATTCACTCACAGTAATAGGTGGGCTATGGCCTGAGACTCAAAAGGGGTCATCTAGAGCTGGAGGGACTCTTTAAAGTGGAAAATCCTCTTAGCATATCCAGGGAAAGCTTCACAGAGAAGGTGGAAATAATTGCACATGAAGAACAGGTTGAATCTGGCCTCTGGGAAGTGAGGGAATACTGTGGTGTAGACAAGAATCCGGGACAGTGTCCAGTGTAGCAGGGTGGAGATTTCTCTTACTGTGACATGAAATGACACCCTTGGGCTCATCAGCACCGAATGAGCCAATCAGCTTTAGCTGTGTGGGACACGAAGACCCTGTCCCTGTTCTCTTCATACTTAACCATATCATTAGTCACAATGTGAGGGTAAGAGAAGGAAGGAAATGCTTCGGAGGACAGTGTGATTTTAGGGGTTTAGGGAGAGTAGCTATCTACAGGGACTAACATCTGGGGTAATTACCCAACCCCCTCTTCTATTTGTCACAGCAGATGCAGGCCTGGCCTCAAGTTGTAAATTGCCTGAAAGATGCTTCCTGTTGCCTTTTTCTGTGGTTGTGCCTTGCTCCCCTTTAAGGTTAAGAACAGCTGTTTGATACTCCATCCACGTCCTTGAAAAACAGCTGTAATTAATGTGGGTGACTTTAATTGAGAAAAATATTAGTCCAGTCTAAGAGGCTGCTTAGTTTAGGAGAAGGAAAATGGATGGGCAATCTATCTGGAGACCTGATTTGCCAATACCCAGGTGTGTGATCTTAGGTAAGGTCTTTGAACTTGAAACTTATCTGCACACAATGGGCATATTAATACTTGCTTACTATCTCCTGAGAGCTATTATAAGGGCAAAGTGGGATCATAGAAAATAAAACATATAGGCTTATATAGAACACTATACATGCTTCAGGGAAATTTAATCACACTTGGATAAAGCATGGAACAACTTGAAGCATGTATTTTCTTCCTTACCCACACACTTAAGGAAGAAGCATGAGGCAGAGGTGAGTGAATTGAAGTAAAGTTTCAAGATACTTACCTTCCATTTTTAACTACCTATTTGAGATACTGTTAAGTGCTTTGGTTTCTGACCATACAATGAGTATTTTGACATTTCCTGTTTGCATAGTGAGACTGGTAACCAACCCTTGTTGAAGAAGAAAAAATATCACATTGTAAACAAGAAAATAATCTCCAAACAGTGATGAGTATTTATTAGACACTTGTAGGTGCCAAGATTTATCTCCAAACTGAAATGTGTAAAAAGTTTAAAACAATGTTAAAGAACAAGAATGAGCTGCAATTTAGTCTCTATACTTGCAATCACTTTTGCAAAACAACAACAGAAGAAGCAACAATAATAATCTTACAAACTGTGCAATGCCTATAATTCTTTTTGTTCCCTGTACTAAATTATATGTACTAAAATTTTGTTACTTAAGTTTGCTAGCCAAACTCTCCATGAATATTCAACTAGAAAAGAAAAAATACAATACTTTACTCTCAGTGATAGCAAATTATTATTTGTGGAGGACGCCTTGGATATTTACAAACAAGAACTTGGAGGCAAAAATGGTAAAATTAAATTTGTTGAGAGTAACAGGAATATTAATAGAATAGTGGTTATTCAGAAGATTAATCTAGAATGTACAGTAAATAAATGAAGTATAGGCTCCAATTCATTAGCTTTAGTTCTCACCCATAAGTGGTAACTCTCCATCTTTTAGTAACTCAGAACTAAATGTTTGCAAAGATTTGTATCTTCTCTTAATGCACTGACATATCATACACCAATCCCTATACACCTATCTCTGAAACATAAACAATATTTTTACCTTTCTGTTTTGGCTTTAGATTTGACATCAACTGAGTTTCAAGTTCTCTATGAAGAACATTGAGGTAATGGTTGATTTCCTATTTTGTTCTAATAATGAACATGAAATTACATCTCTAAGGTTTCTAGCCATTTCTGACACATGATAAGCATATGGTAGTTATTCAAAATATCAGCTCCCTTTTATTCTTATTCACACCTCATGACCTCTTGCTGTTCTGTCTGGTTCAGCTTTCTAGTCAGTACATCCTGGACCCTGCTCTTTGATTTTAACCAAATGTCAAGGAGCAATGGACCCCGCTATTTGATGAACATTTCCAAATTAATACTTTGCTCATATAACTTACCTGCCTTCAGCATGGGGGAAATCAATATTTTGTGAAGTTATTCATAAAGCATCCTCAGCATACTTAGCAGCCGTCATCCATGTAAGAATCCTTTGTGTCTCATTTTTAGCAAGCTTGAGTCTCTGCTCCTGCTTGAAGTGTACCGCTGCTCTGCTGCGCTCACAAGAAACATTCCGTACATCACATTTGGCCTTTAGCTTGGGAGGGGTCTATAATAGGCACACAGTAAATGCTTGCTGCATTGGAGAGCTGACTCATCAATTCCACTTTATTAACTACTTTGAAAATTAATGTGTCAAGTAGGGTTCCAAATTCTGTCAGGACACCCCTCCCCCAAGCAGGCAAACATTCCTTGAGAGGACTGTAATTCTGCCCTGGAACTGACCTAAACACACGTGAACAGAAAGAAAATACAAGCTAGCAGAATTCATACCTGAACGCATCACATATTGTTGAAGGCCTACTATGTTAATTTCTCACTGTTTTGGGCATCCATATAATGAAGTGATTGCTGAGGATGAGAAAGGAAAAGTGAGTCTGAAAGAAGGTAGAGCATCAAACAGATCTTGTAAAGTGTACAGATATAGCAAGAGAGGGAGGTGAGGGGAGGGGAGGGAGAGGAGAGGAGGCCATGACATATATTCTAAATTCACCCAATGACAGTTTTCACAGGAAAAAACACTGGTCCACAAAATAAAAATAGCTCCTCTGGATCACTACATAGACCTACTTTGACCCCTGTCTTTTTGCGTTGCCTCTGGAGTCAGTTCACAATGCAGTAGCCAGAGTAACCTGGCCTCCCCGCACACCTAAACAGAGGCCAGCTCCTAACTTTAGCTCACGTACTTCAGGTAATCTGACTGCAATCCACCCACAAGCATTCTCTTTTCTTCCCTCATCCTTCTCCTCCTTCAGCCACTCGAACCATTTCCTTTAGTGGGTTCAAATGGAAGTCACTCTCACCCTAGGGCATAGCCATTGTGTCTGCCTGAAATGCATTTCACCAAATATGTGCACCACCAACTCATTGTTCAGGTCTTGGCTTAAATACCACATCTTCGGACAGGTCTTTTATTCTTACCAATGCTGTAACAATCCCCTCCCCTTGTGCCATTTACTTTCTTCTTAGTAATATTTCATTTTAATTTTTTCTTATTTAATCGTTCACAAAGTAATAGTCTTTTGTATTAGAATAAATGCTCTCTGTAAGAGCAGAAACTATTTCTTTTCTTTTTTGACATTTAATTTTATGTTATTTATTTCATTCATTTTTTTCTCATTTTTAAAAATCAGCCTTTAATTTTTATTTTTTTTTTAAGATTTATTTAGTTTATTTGACATCATTTGTAGTCCCCAGGGAATCCCCAAATTCTCACCACCATTCTATCTGTGCACCATCACCTCAGTCCCTTGTGTTTTTTCTGCCCTCATCTTGGTCTCTACCCCGCCACCCCTCCCACCCCCCATGAACCCTTTGGTTTGTCTTTGTCCTTTTGTTCTTGTTGTGTTTTTGGTTTGAGAAACTCTGTATTTCATTCATAGCTGTTTTTCTAGAGACTAGGAACATAGGTGATACATGTTCTGTAAATATTTTTGGACTCTTGTGAGCATGTGTGTGATGGGGAGAGAGATGGGAATAAGGGGGAGAATGAATGAATCCCATTTTACTTAGGGAATACCATTCTACTCTACTTAGCTATACTAAGTGGAACAAAGACTGTTAAATTGATAATCTTATTTCAAGCCAGAATTATATGATCATAAAAAGTGGAGACTATATATATTTCCTGGGAACTTTTAGATTAAAAATTATATTATTATTTATTGGTTCTCTTTAAGGAGTTTTGTACATTATTATAGAATTAAGATAACTAAAGAGATCTAATAATGTGGACATAGATATATGCTGGTGTATTTTCCTTTAAAACCATACAAAGTCAGGGTAAAAGGAGAATTTACGTATAATTTTGACAAATTATCTCTATCAGTTCCGTATCTTATTCTAATAATTTTCAAAGTAAATTTGTATCTCACATCAGTCTGTAATCATATTCTAATAATTTTCAAAGTAAATTAGTATTTCACATCAGTCTGTAATGTGGGAATGATTTTTTTTTAATTGGTTAGGATATATTAAACTATAGCAACAAATGGTCCCCAATTTTATTGGATTAAGAAAGAAGTGTCCAGGGCTAACAAATGTTTTAGGGTTCGTCAAAGTAACTCTTTTCTATACAGCTATTTAATGACTCGGGTTAATAGCAAATCTGTCATCTTCAACTTGTGGCTTCTAGCATTATTCTGGGTTGCCTCAGCTGGAAGGGAGAGAGCATAGAGAAGAATGTGAAAACAGTTTTCAGTGAACAGACCTTAGGATGAAGTTAGCAAAAATCACCCCTATACCCATTCTACTTAGATCTCAGTCTACAGATAACTACAAGGTAGATTGAGATATGTAATTTATCCGCATCTTGAGGGAGGAGAGAAACTATTTAGTGAACTGTCAATATTGAATTGGGCACAGCCATAGTCTCTGCTGTGTTTATTAGAGACATAATATTCACAAATGCTCAGATAAATATAATGCTACCCACCCAGCCTGTTTGTCATGGAGTAGATTAGGATGCTGGCAACCTAGTGTTTTCAATATAAGAGAGTAAGTGCTGAGGAGGATATGACTTTGTTATTATGACACCTTGCTTCAGGTGACAGGTGTTTAGGTGATATTGGCAGGAGAATTTTTTTGATCGTTTCCTTCTCCTTTCGTAAAATGGCACCTCCTTATCCTTTCTCATGGTTCCCTCTTTGTTCAGGTTCTTATCGTAATACTTGCTAACTGTGTTTATGGAGATTATAGTCCAGCAAATGAAGGATAAGACAGTGAGCACTGTGTATTTCACAGAATGACCTTTCACCTCCTTGAAAAGAATGTTAATATGGAAGCAATAAGAGATGGAGACTGGGTGTACAGAGGGTGCCTGTTGATGAAAGTCTTGAACCCCAGGTAGAGAAAAGGTTCAACCTTCTATTCTTGGCTGCTATATAAGATTTCTGATTTGAGATATGATAATATGAATATCAGGGGGAGAACAATATGTGGGATGAATTGGAACAACTTCACCTTGCATTGTTGTTTTACATACTGACATGTTCTGAAAATTACATGTGCAGGGTTATTTAGACACACAGGCAGTGACTCCACTGGTCATAGACCTCCTCTTGTGTTCTCTCTTTACCCATCATCACTTAAGCACCAATCCATGACTGATAATTTACAACTTGGTCAGTATTAGGCCTGCTGTTTGCAATCTACAGCAATGGCCCAGTAGGCAATTGCAATTGGCTAACACAAGCAGATTGATCTGTTTCACTGAGTGGGACTGCACGTGTTTCATGGCAAAGATTAGAGAGTGATTCAGCATTCATGAGAAAATGTAACAACAAAAGGTTAGTGGAACAGTCCTAGGAGTGGAGCCATATTGGGAGCAATTGCAGAAGGAAATGGTCTGGATTTATTATCTACATTAAAGATATTGTGGGTCCCATGGATACCAGGAGTGTCATGGAGATCCAGCTAATAGGTTTTTTATTGGATTATTGTCAGGCGGCTGCACCTGCTTTGAAAGAGGGAACGTTTGCTTCGTTTCCTGGCAGAGGTTACAAGCTGTGAAGCCGAGAACAATCATTGGGGTTGGAAATGGAACTGATTATTTTTTAGAACTTGTGCAAGAATTGCAGTGCTGATCTCCCAACTGTGGAAGGATATGAGAAACTTAAAAATCCAGAAAATGGAAAATGCAATTTAGAAGCTCACATTATATCTCGGATTCATAACATTCACATGGAAGATTGTCTGCAGCACTAAATTTAGTCAGCCAGCCAATTATTGAGCCTGTGTAATTCTACTCCATGCATCGTCTTCTAACCCACCCAAATATTGCTGGTTCTTATTTTTCTCTGACTGAATTTGGTTGCTATGTTTATAGATAATGTAGATGAGACATTCTTGGAGTTTGGGGGTAAATATGAATAGAAGTTCTTTACAAATGAGCCGGAAGACTGGAGCTTGTTTAGTAATTCTTGCATCAGTCTAGAAAAATCACAAAAGTCACTCTAGCTTTGGTCTAGCTTAGGTCATCACCTAACCACCTACTCTTGAGATGAGAGCTCAATTCCTATACGCTTCTCTTTCCTCTTGGCTATTTAACAGAAGTTTTTCTAAAACCCAATATTTCAGTGGATGAATGATAAATGAATAAATAAGAAAGTTAGAGACAAGTCACATTGCACCCAACATTGGCTACTTTAGACCATTATAATATACACCTATACAGTCATGACCAATAGGGACTTGTGGCTTTTGAAATCATTTTGATGCTATACACAAGCTAGAATCTGGAAGAACCTAATTTTAATGACTGGCCATGAAGCAGTGAATAGTTTTTCAAATTTCTACCTTCCATGGGCCCTTTTTATTCCTAGAGAAGACTTCAGGGGAGCTATGTAGGCCTGTACTTCTAAGATTGTTGTTTTTGTGGAACACTGTTTTTGTAGAATCACTGTCAAGTAAGTGATTCTAGCTAAATTTGACCTTTGTCAATTCTTCTGGAAACTTCCTCTGGCATTTAGAATGATGGAGCTTTTGAACTCCTCTGTGAGAACTCCTTTGCCAGCTTATTGGTTGGAAAAGGGATTCTGGGAAGGTTTCTCCTTGTGATAAAGCCAAGTCTGATCCCAGGGTTCCTTGCTCCAGGCGGAGGGCTCCTTCCACAATGCAGTTTACTTTGCTGCTGCTCTTCAAATGAGAAGTATCCTGATGGCCAACTGTAAGGTGATCACTTAGCCTGGTTTACCTGGGTTTCCTGGGTTTGATGTTAAAAGTCTCATGCCCCAGGACTTCCCTCCCGAGCAAACACAGTTGCCTGCCTTACAAGTGGGTATGAGTGATGTCACATTTTACTTACAACTGCTTGCCATTCCTCAATACACAGGGTCTATTTTGCTCCCTGTGCCTTTGTGGATGTTTCCTCTTCAGCTCCTTGTGTCATTCTTTGTCTAGTTTCATGAGCGTCTCCTCATTTGCGGAATCTAGGTCTGAGCTGACTCCCTCAGCAGGTACAGAAAGCTTTGTGGGCATTTTTAGGTGGCCTTCATTTGTTTTCTCAGGTTAGCACTGTGGCACCCAACCATGAAAACACTTTACTCCATAGCACTGTGACTGTGTACAGTCCATGCCCCGGTTGGCTGAGATACCCCAGGACTTGAGAGTGGAGCTCAGGCTTCATTCATCTCTAATTCCCCTGCACCTAGCATGGTGCCTGGCCTGTATTAAGTGCTCAGTAGTGGCAGAGGAAGCCTGTGAATGGGGTTTCGGCTGGTTCCTTGTGTCCCTTACCCATTTCCCCAGTAGCTCTGCTCCCTGGGTGCCTCTCATTCTCTTCTTTGAGGATCTTTAGGTCATGTAGTGATTCTTAAAAGGCAAAGACATTTTAAAAATCAAAGGAGTTGTGTTTCTTATTTGAAATTTTAGACACTTTGGTTTGACTGGTGGGGATCTTGGGGTCAACAGTACCAGTTCCTTGAACCATGCCAGGAGAGGCAACTGTCGACTCAAACTTTCAAGTCAGGGACAGGTGAACCGAAGGGACATATTTACACATATGTTCATCCATCAAGGCTGGGAATGGCTCTCAGAAGTCCCTGACAAGCAGATAGCAGCAGGCTTTCTGGTTTCTGGTTTGGACTGAGGCATCTGTCTGTTTCCTTTGCCAGGCTCCCACGGATACGGTGAGAAGCCTGGTGTTGGGGATGGTGGGGGGAGGTGGCCAGCGTTGAAACGTGAGTCACTGGAATGACTCTGACTCAGAACTTGGGATCACAGGCTCCTTGACTCTCAAGCCAGCTTTGGAGTGCTGCCTTGAGGGCTGTTTTCAATTTGTTATTTGTTAAACCTGAGTTTTCTTGCTGACTTGATTAGTGAGAAATGAATGCAGTTACTTTGCCTTATCCTTTGCAGCCAGAGGCCATACAATGAGAGAAAATACTGTCAAGAGGCTTGCATTGTACTACCAAACCTGCCTCCCATCAGCACTGGGGGGGGGGGGGGGCATGTGNGGGGGGGGGGGGGGGGGGCATGTGACTTCATTTTCCTAAGCCTAAGTCTCCTTGTTGATCCATTGAAGTGATTGGCTTTTGTTCTCTGTCTCTCTCCCTCCCTTTTTGGCATCTTCTAATGCAAAGCCTCTGATTCCACCACACACTAGATCTCTGAGTTAGAGGCTTCTAAAAGATGAGTGCACAGCATTGTGAGAGGACCACTCACACCCCTTGTACAAGTTCCCTCATCAAAATGGAAAGTTCTAAGAGGAACAGAAGCGCCTGCACTGATGACTGCTCTGCAGAGCCTTCGCCAGCACTTGCCTAGAGGTCATCTCTGGATGAGGAAACAGGTGGTGGCAAGAGTCTCTTCATGGGGTGTGCTGCCTGTTTGTGGGCTAGTGGGGTGTGCGCTCTGTTCAGGGTCTGTATTTAGAGACGGAAAGACCCACTCAAGCACACGCAGAGTCTTGGGAAGAAGCACTGAACTAGGAGAGAGACACGGTGTTTGTCACTCCTAACCCATGCAGTCATTCTGAGTCTTTGGGCAAATCACCAGGCCTCTGTGGCACCCATTTTTGAATGCAGAAGAGCATACATCTGTGCATGGTTAGGAGGCAATTAAAGATATGTAAAATTAGTCAGGGAAAAAGCCACATGCTCAGGGAAAACATAAGTTACTATTATAAGAAATCAGGAAAACTTTTAACCTGAAAAGAAATTTTTTTCCCCAGCTGAAATGTAAACAGACAGATGTTGTGAAATCTGAAACACATCATAAAAAAGAAAAAAAAAACACTTTGGGTTGAGTAATATTCCAGCCTGAATTTATGATTCATCACTGTGTTGACTGCTGAGATTGGACATGGTTCTCTAGGCCACAGAAGGATTCAGGTTTTCCTGATTAGTTTTAAGGGATTTGGAAACTATTCATATCCCAGAAACTCCAGGTGTTCAGGAGGAAATGCCTTTCAGACATTAAAAATTCTTTAGTGATTTTTTTTTTTCCTTTTTAAAAATTTTTTCTTCTTTCCTTTTGGCAAGAGTATATTTAGTAGAGACACCATGGCAGACATTTAAATGAAGAGGAGGTGACATGGCTTAGGGAGTACAGAAGAGAGAGGATTTGAGGGGAATGGTAGGCGTGGTTAATACCAGACCAGTCTCAGGGCTTGGTGCCCTTAGCCTCAGATGGGTGCCCACACCACAGCCCTGCACTGGCCATTCACTTCCAATCACGTACACAGAGTAGGGGCTGGGAGGCAGGTGCCGTGCAGAGCCAGCAACCACAGAGGGTCTGTGCCCTTCAGAACACTCAAGCCAGGGGCCTCCTTAGTTGTGCAGAGATTAAAGTCTCAGTGCTATCAAGCTATTGCTGCCAGCCACTGTGGCTTGAGTTTGAGCCCCTGCCAGGGAGCGGACCCACATGGCACCTCAGACTTCTCCTGTCTTTCCAGCTACTCCCCTCAGCAGTGTATTTCTTAGATCCTCCTGTTTTGCTCCCTACTCTGTCTCTGGTGAATCCTCTCATGCCCTCCCCCATCTCCCCACACCTCTGGCCTGCAACTCAGCTCTTATATGCATAAGTAAATAAAACAAATCCTCAGAATACCCAAACCAGCTGCATCTCCTTTTCCTCAAAACCCATCTTTCTTTGTCAGTCACCCACAGTTAAAACCTGACAGAAGTTGTAGAGTGCTTCCTTTCCTCATGCCCTGTGCTAATTGTTCTGCCTAGTACCTCTGGTCTGTCTGTTCACTTATTTCTCTCAGCCCAATCCACTTAGGTCATGTACTGTTCCCAATCATTTTGACTTAGATTGCTACAAGAATGGGGGTAGTGGTGGACACATATCTTCTCTACACCATCCCCTGCACATCTCTTATCTCCTGGAGTTCCCAGGCAAGTCTATGAAGGTGCTAATAGCCCCCATTCTATTGTAATGATTGTAATGATAATGGAACTAGTTCTTATTAAGCATTAATCATGTGCTTGGCACTGCATCATTTTATACTAATTATTCCTCCTGCGTTATTTCTTGCCCTCTTTACCTTGCTGCCATGCTGAGTCCCATATCCAATTTTCACGTGCTTTCTTGTCATCTTCTTTCCTACACTCCTGCATTACATTGGGATGGGAGGAAGCAAGGGGTTCCTACCACAGTCTGGCTCCTGACTACACCTTCCCCACTTTGTAGGCACTTCCCAAAGCACCCCTACTTATCATCAGGCTTGGCTATGCTTCTGTCCCTGCTGCTCAAATGCCCACAGCACCTCCCGTTTCTTTCCCTTTGCTCTTATAACCACAACACTAACTCTCACTTTTCTTTAAAATTTTACTCTTGTTCATTTCCTCCCATGAGTCTTCTCCACCCTCCCAGCCCACTCTAGTTCCTCTAATGGACATCTGTTATTTGCTCTGCCTGCCAGCGATTTCTTGCTTTAGTGTCAGCACCCTGGTGTTTTTATTTTTGAAGAATTGCCTATCCCCCAATGAAAGCAGTCTAAACAAGATGTCTGTAAGATAATTTGATCTCCCTGGAAAAGGGGTGGGCATAGAACTGAGGTTCAGCAAAGAAGACTGTCTTTGGAATTTGTGTCTTCAAGTGGAATGATACAATGATACTGTTATTCTAACAATTCCTGCCTCTCAAGTCCGGGGGGTGTGGGTGTGTGTGTGTGTGTGTGTGTGCGTGCGTAAGGATTTTGTTTATGCATACAAGAGCTGGGGTACAGGTTAGAGAGGTGCAGGGGTGGGTGAAAGGATTCACCAGAGAGAGATTAAGGAGCAGAACAGGTGGTTCTACTGAAGTACACTGTTGAGGGGAGCAGCAGGTGAGGCAGGGGAGGTCTGCTGAGCCATGTGAGTTCCCTCCCTGGCGGGGGATTGAACTCGCATTGCAGTGGCTGCGGAAGCCCCACAGTGCAGTGCTCAACCCTTTGTACCACCAGGGAGGCCCCAATATATTTTTTGTTCTTAGATTTCTGAGACCTGTTTTTCATTTCTAAGGACTCCCCAAAGCATTTCAGTCTAGTTCCACCCCTTCTGATTCAGTAAGCCGGAATTCACTTGCATGACTTGAAAAGAACTCTGGTTGATGAAGGGTCCTCTGTTGTGTGAAACCCACATGCCCTGCTTGTCTTATATTCCAGATGGCATTTTGATTGACTGGACTCAATCCATTTACCCTCCTATTCTGTCAAGAGTGTACTACTTGAGGACATGGACAGTGTTTTGTTTATATTTGTGTCACCAGGGATTGACTTGTATAAGGAGACTTTGAATACTTGATTGGTGAATTGATGAGCCCAGAGAAAAGAGACACTAAGTGACAGTAGGATTGGCTGGTAGTTTGACAAAGGACACAGATCACAAACTCATGCAAGAGATCCAGAAGGAGGATTTGTCCACCAGATTTGGAATATGAGAAACAGAGGAATCTCTTTGAGATGGCAGACACAACAAGGCAAGTTTGGGTGAAACTTATCCTCCCACTTAATAGCATAGGATGCAGATTCATTTTACATAGTATTCCCAGAGAGTTTGTACAGTAATAATATAAAACAAATGTTTTTCAAATATTAATAAATGCCTGGTGATAAGCAGTGGGGAGTTTCTAAGGAAGCTGGGGTCTCTGGAGTATTTTCTGATATTTAATGCTATAGGCATGCAGTTACTTGCCTCATAGACCTTTAACTGTGGTGTCTTAGATCAGAAATCAGGATAGAGTTCTGTGCAAGAGACTGTAGCCACATAGACCTACAAGTCCTGCTTGGGGGTACCAAATCCTGTAGGCTGGATGTCTTCCCCTCTCAAGCTTATTCACAGAGCCCTAAGCTAGAGAACTATGGAAGCCTACAATGCTTTTCAATCTGTTCAGTGAGTTCTGGGCTTCTTCCATGTCTCTTGGGTTGTCTCATGTCCATGTTGCATGTTCCCTCCACTGTCCCTTCCAAGGATACTATTATATCAATCATGACCTTGAAAATGCAATGAAAAAATAACTATTTTTAGAAGTATAGTCTTAGACAAAACCCTCCTGGGATAGCCTTTTCTTCAACCATGGTTTCCTTGAAAAAGAGCTGACCTAACTCTAATCCCAGCTTTCCAATTTTTTTTTAATAGTCTCAGCTTGCTTATCTGTGAAGAGGGATAGTAATAATAATACCTCATACACTTGAGAGTGAAAATCCAGTGAGTTAGATAATGGGAATCCTTTCTGGAAGCAAAGATGGAATCACTGTTTGATCTGAGTTTATAGCCCCATCTCCTTCAGCAGCGTGTTGAAGTTGAACAACTAACCGTGTGAAACAGGCCAGAGGAACAGGAGTATATGAGAATGATGTTGTCTCTTCCCTCTTCTGTTCCTTTCCCCAACATAGACCAGGGACCAGTAGTCATAGAACCTCAGAAAGGCAGTTCTGAAAACTCATTCTAGTCTGAACTGTTGTTGCTTTTGTTGTAAGCCCAGGGTAAGTGATGTCACTTCATCAGTTAATTTAAAATGAAAATCTTTGCCCTAGTTCTTTCTTGACTTGGCAAAAGAACCAGCAAAGTACCATACAATGCATGCTAATGTTATCTAATGTTTATGGTTAAAATTAACATCTTTACCTGTATTGGTATTCCTGGACTTGTCATAACAAAGGATCATACACTGGGGGCTTTAAACAACAGAATGTCATTGTCATAGTTCTGAAGACTAGAAGTCAAAGGTCATGGGACCAGCAGGGTTAGTCCTTCCGAGGGCTGTGAGACAGAATCTAGTCCATCCTTCTCTTCTAATTCCTGCTTGTTTGGTATTCCTTGGTTTATAGATATCTGCATTCGTCTTCATATGGTTTCCTCCACTGTGTTTGTATATCTCTGTTCAGATTTGCTCTTTTTATGAAGACGTCAGTCCTATTGGATTAGGGGTCCACCCTACCCTAGACCGACATTATCTTAAATAATTACAACTACATTGATCTTATTTCCAAATAACATTACAATGTGTGATATCAGACATTAGGACTATGTGTGTATGTGGAGGGGGTAGGATACAATTCAATCCATAACATTATCAACATCATTACACTGATATTTATGAGAAGTAGATTTTCAGAGATATTTGAAATTCCAGTGTCTAGCTGTGACACAGCGTCTCTGATTCAGTGGAAAGAGAATCACAAACTCTCTGTTGTGAGATGGCCCAGCCCTGTCACCACTGAATTATTCAGAAAGATAAAGGCACCTCCATGAAAAGGCTGACGGTGTGCCACATGTGTCAGAGATATGAGATCTGCATTATTAACGCTTTGTCAAGCATTTATTGTCTCTTCTACCTCTAAACTTCTATATGAAGAAGGTGACCTTCACCTGCATGGAGGAGACTGCCATGAAATACACTGTGAAGGGGTTCAGGTAAAGCTTACCATACAAAGGCTGACTCATACTCCCCAAACTGAAAATAACTGTGGGGTTTTTATGTTGACATGCATTGGTAAGCTGTAAGATTCATCTCTCTCCCGCCTCCTCTTTTCAGTGCTGTGGTTACCCCCTACTTAGAAGTCCCAAGATGCCAGAGACTGTAAGTTAAAAAGGGAACAACCCACCCCCAGAGTTCAGAACCTGCCAGTGAACTGCAGCCTATAGATTTTGCTAAGAGTCTTTGAACGTGGAAACATCCTATTTACAATAGGATTTATGGAGGTGGTGTGAGTGCTACATTGAGCATGCTTGAATGGGTAATGTAAATAATTTTCCACATGTGATGACTGAGTGTTAAGCATGTTTGGATCTTTTGTTTTATTTTATTGACAGTTCTTTAAAAATTTGTTAGATGAAAAGCAGTGCAGGAGAGGAGACATAGATTTTATACATTACCAAGATAATGACTGCCAACACATAAAAAAGTTTAAAAAAGCACTGACTATTAATCAAACACATGAATTAAAAACATGGGAAAAATCTAAAATATACCTAAAGGCACATATAGGCATTGGAACTAAGAGAAGAAGTTAATACAATAAAACCAAAGTCTCTAGAGGACAAAAGCACTAAATATGTTGCCCATAAATTTTTCTTAGGTATACTTAGTGAAGTGGGTCAGTGTTTAAATATAGCAAAAATACAAATATATGAAAAATGAATAGAGTGGAAATAATTATAAACTCTTGAAAATCATACCCACAAATTCCTAGTCATGTTCATCTCCTCCTTTCTTCTATCCCACATCCATCATACTCTTATCTGTCTAATCCTTGGAATAAAGTTGGCAAGAGCAGACTGGAAACCCAGAACATTCCTGATCCAAGATAGTCCCATGACTCTTCAAATCATTCTGCTATTCCACTGCAAAACCATCTCCAATGACTCACTCTATGGGATTTTCCAAGGCCATTCAGATTCTGTAGGGAAGGCATTTTTGTCCTCCTTTTGTCTATTAGCAACCTCCAGGATGCCACATGTTTTGTTACCTAGCTGATATGTCTGTGTATTCTGCTGTGTTTCACTGGCACTGGACTCTGGGGTCCTGGCTCACAAGCCAGGCAGGTAGTGTTTCCAACACTCACCACCATGTTTCCTCTTTGTGACGATATTCAAAACATGGGCACAGTCCATTTGAATTCACCCAAAGAGTCATGGGAGTGCTTCACAATGAGTCATTCTGTTTTCCGTGACCCTGCTGGAAGCTCTCACCTCCTTGTAGGGCGCTGCTGGCCTCAGGAGTCCTCGATGTATGGCTCAGCCGGCTTGATGCTTCTGTGCTGGGCTCCCAGAATGTTCTCTTATTCATGCTCACTTGCTGCTTTGTGGATGGCTGGAGTTTTTCTAGTCTATCTGGGCTTTGCTTCCCTCTTGTCATACTGCCTACTTCAGCTCCTCTAAGGCAAGAGCATTCTTTGTTTCTCTTTTAATCTCTTTCCTCTTTTCATCTCCACAATCTACTCTTTTGTGTTTCTTCCATTGTCCAAACCCTTCACGTTCGGACACAGGCATAGCTAAAGCATCTCTCATAGTAGAG
This sequence comes from Galemys pyrenaicus, assembly GCA_019455555.1. Lineage (NCBI taxonomy): Eukaryota > Metazoa > Chordata > Mammalia > Eulipotyphla > Talpidae > Galemys > Galemys pyrenaicus. The sequence goes on from JAGFMF010011464.1 coordinate 485,125, forward strand.
CTACTGAAAATAGAATTCAGTCTAGTGAATTTGAGTAAGAAGGGGTTTACTATGAGGATGATAAATAGATTTTCAAATCATTCAGGGGCCTGAATCAAGAAAAATCTATGTCAAGCTTTCAGAAATCGTCCCCAAAGCTACCTATGTCTATGCACCAAGGAAGCTGCTGATTCTTCACGGCAGTCCATACAGCATAACCCAGAAGCTGACATGACCTGGGACTGGCCAGCATCAGCAAATCACTGCAGTTCAGAAGTCATTATCATTGTCAGCCTTAGGACCACAACTGAACAGATTGCAGCAGTGAAATCCATTCCAGAAGCATGGAAGTTCTGCTCCTTGACTCTAGACACCAATGAAGTAACTGACTAGACCCAGAGACCTCTGCTAAAGGTTGACATTAAAAAAACAAAACAAAACAACAACAAAAAAGCCAACTAAATACCTCCACGACTGTGCTTAGCAGCAAAATAACAAAAGCAGTCAGTATGGTCTCCAGTTCTGCTTTCAGCTATCATTCAAATGCATCTAATTGGCCAAATTTATATCCCACCCAGAATCCTAGCTGGAAAGGTCCCTAGAAAATGTGGTTTTCAATTTTTCCATCTCTGCAGACCAGGATAGCACACTGGGCAGGGAGTGGTGGAGGGAGGGATGGCATATGGAGTGAACGTGACATGTTAATGTGCCATATCCATTGTGATCATTTACTTCTTGCTCTATTTTATTCTTTTGGATCAGCAGGCTACCACTATATCCAAGTTCTGTTGGTTCCCATCAAAATATAGATTATATTTCTTTCTCTACTCCATGTCTTCTTTCCTTAATTGAGGCCTTTCATTCCTCAGATTTGGATTATTGTAGGAAATTCATCACCTGGAACTTTTTTTTTTATCTATCCATTAAATCCTGTGTTTCATCCAGTATATTTTTCTTTTTCTTTTAGGTATCCATTCATTGCATTCATTAATCACTTAGTAAAAACTTATCATCTGTTAATAAGTGTGTTCAAAGTCAAATTAGCTTGGCACCTTCCTTTGCAATGATTTGTGGTGATGGTGATGGGGTCCTAGAAAATAAGACAAAATTTATCATGAATTTTATGTTCTTGAGGGAGGAGATAGGCAACAAACAAGTAAGTAAATTACTGCTCTTGCCTTCACACCAGTCCTGTTGTTGGGGTCTTCAGGGTTTTCTTCAAGAATTGAATTACCAAAGCTGACGTTCAAAATTCTCTTTCATGGTCCCATCTTATTTATCTACCATAGCACTTTTATAGCAACTCATCACTGTGAAAACACAATGCAAGACACTTTAATCTCTTGTCTGGTCCACGCTATTGCATTTACCTTCCGATTCCTTTGTCTTAAGGTCAATTTCCCATGTCTCATTTGTACTTCCGAAAATACTGTTTATCTCATATCAATCTCCTGCCTAAAGTATACCAATGACTACCCATTAAAACTAGAACAAAATTTAAATCATGCCTGTAGATTCTATAGGATCTTTCTCAGTGACCTTTCTGATTTGATCTTAGAGAGTTACCTTCATCTTCCTTCCTTTCTTGACTATACTAATCTCATTCCCACTTTACATCTACAGTTCTCATTGCCTGAGATACTTCTCCCTAGGAACTTCACTTGTCTGGCATCTTTCCATCACTTAGGTTGTAGGTGAAGTGCCACCTTCTAAGATATATTTAACCTACAATGTCACTGCTGTCCCTTAATGTCTTATGACCCTCTTGTAGTCTTTGTCAAATTCCCTTCACAAAATAGCCTCTACTCTAGTTGGTTTGAGGAATTATTATTATTTTGTTGTTGTTGTTGTTAACTTGTTTGTTATTTTTCTACAGTGGAATAGAAACTTTATGAAGGACTTTATTTTCTTCTCTATTGCATCTCAAATGTCTAGCAATCTATAAACTTGCTGAATGAATGACTCAGCAAAAACATTGCATATCAGTCCATTCTTTATCACAAGTCCTGCCTCCTTGCTAAAAACTTTTCTGATTTTATTCCTGCTCTGTTCTCTTGCTTCTTAACTTCTTGATTGATCATGCTTCTCATTTTAGATGTCCTCCAGCTACTCCTTAGTACTATGCTGTAGATGTATTAAGTACTTATGTCTTGTCTCCCTTACTAGGGAACAGTCAACAAAAGCATACCTTTGTACTCACTCAATAAGGCCATGTTCTCTATGGTTCATATCGTCATTCAGCTCTCCAAAGTGATGGATACTACTCTGAGAACTTGGCTAATAATATGCTCTTCCGCCTTCTGAATTATTTTGCTACAGGAATATTGAGGATGAAGTTACCTGTTTTGAGAACAACTCATATTAGGCACAGAAGTGGTGAGGCAATTTCATCAGATTGGCTTATTGCTTTTGAAAATTACCAGTGAATCAATAGCTGTATGAAAATGTCTTTGCTGCTGTGATATATTTCTATTTCAATTGAGTTCTCCTGTCTTAATCTTTTATCGTCAGTCCTTAGGGCTGGTCTCTAGACTTCTCAGATGTAAGTTAAGCTCTTTGAGTTGGCCATTTGCTTTTCACAACACTGGTTACATTTCCTACAACTTAATCCCTATTCCAGCAATCTTGAGATAAAGTTAGTTGATATGGATTGTACTGGCCTAGGTCCTATCCCAAAGGAAGCAAATTGGCAGCGAGTAGACAGGATCGTCATGCAGATACATTTTGTTTGGCATGCACTGTATTTAATAAATTTGATCCAACATTTCAAAATTAGATTTTGCTTGAAAATTTAGATATCCAGCTTGTGTTGAAAAGCTAGAAGTTTCAGCAAATATGGGTTCACATTTCTACATGGCAAAGCATGACTGAAGATAGGGAGCAACAGCACTCTTTAAATAGGTCACACACACTCTAATTCAGAGAGGTCTGTGCAACCTCATACACATGTTTAACATTTACAGTTTATTCCCTCTAGAATTTTGAATTTGAGACCCTGCACTACAGACCTATATTGTGGGGAGCCACTGGGGAGTTTCACACAGGAGAGTGATACAGTCTGAGTTGCATTTTAAAAATATCACTCTGGATGTTTTGTAAATAATAGGATCTACTGTGATAAGAATAGAAGATGAGAAATCAATATTTAATGTCTATTAACATGAGTTAAGATAGTCCCGGATGATGGCCAGAAAGCCCCAGTCTCATCTGTGATCTGTAGTGATTGTCTGCTCCATCTTGGGCCTTGGGTACTATCAGGGACTGAAAACTTGTCTTCCTGCTTTCATAAGTACTTTCTCTATTTGTGCTCAAGAAAAAAACTATATGTGTTCTCACCTCTCCTCCTGTTTCTTCCTTCTTCTCCCCAGCTCTTACCCTTGTCACCTCTGCTCCATTTTCTGGTTTAGATGCATAGAGGGGTGTGATGCTGCCTCTTCTGCTAGAATTCACTGCTCTCTAAGTTTCTGTTGGCCATTTACCTGTAACTGGGTGGAGGTGAGCTTGACCATTTTGACCTGAAATAGTCAGGTCATTGATGAGCTGATTGGCAGGGATGTTCAGATGTAAGGTGAATTTCTGTTTATCCCCTCAGTCCTGTTGGGCACCTTTGGTCTGTAGCACAGTCACTACCACTTGCTATACCCCTGGGTGACCCGTTGCCCAGATGCCGCCCTCAAGGCAGGTTCAACCCATTGCTTGCTACATTTATTGGAAGACTGCTCTCTGATTTGGAGTCAGTCTCCACCACATTATAAAGGGCTCACTGGTGCTCATTATAAGGTGCTTTCTTGATTCCTGCTGAGGTCCCTCTCCTGCATTTCCCAATCTTGAGTCCTTTCCAGAACCCATTCAGGTGCTGTCTGTCAGAGCTTTCCAGAATTCCACTGCTTCATTTTATCTAGGCAGTGTCACAAAATCATTCATCAGCAGTGAGGAGAGAGTAATTCTCTGATACTGCTATTTACCTTAGGGCTAGAAACTTCAGCAGACAGTGTGTTTAACAATGAACCAAATTGCTATCTAAGAAATGCTATTTAATGATGATTAAAGCAATAGTAATTAAAGTGAAAAGAGGGCTCTACCCATGCATATGGAACATGAATGCTCTCAATTAATCAACTCATTATTATTAAATATTTATTGAACACCCACAGCACAGCAGGCATGAAATTCTGAGAGAACACACCAAAGACATGGTCCTTACCCTTTGGGAACTTGTGATCTAAAGCAATTTAGACTTCAACTCATGACAATATGCTCTGGCTGTGATTCTCTGTAGATAAAACAAAGGCTGAAATTCAAAGCCTCTCTGAGCTCCAATTTTATCTACTGCTCACTATGCTACTTGTATTTCAAACTCTCTGCTTCACTCTCTGTTAGCTAAACTGAATATCCATCCCTCCTCTCCTTTAAGATGCAGCAGAGAGCTCACCTCTTCTGTGAAGCCTACCCTGACCCTACCAGCAGTATCAGGCTCTCCTTTAATACTTTCAACAGTACTTGCCTATCTATTAAGCTTCGTACATTGCCTTGATATCCACCTAATGCATATCTTCCCCCACCCACCACTAGACTCTTGAGTTCTTGAAATTTTAAAACATAATTTTCACCTTTGTATTTGTAATATTTCTTGGAGTCAAGAGCTCATTCTTGAGATGCTGATATCATCTGCTTGCTCATGTAATAAATTCTGTGCTGAGCACTGCCCTATGTTAGACACTTGTTTGGGTTATTCCTTTGAGGACATGGCCTCTGGGTGTTATGTGCTAACACCTAATTGCTACAAAGGGGACAAATGATAAGCACAAGTTGGGGGAGCATGTGATAGCTGATATGTTAGAACAAAGGGCCTTCCTGACTTGAGGCTCCCGGGAGACCACTCTGCCAATGACAAATTGTGATCATGTAGTGAGACCTTGGAAAATGCCACCACAGGGAGCAGTTCCCTCATCCTTGGTGGGCACTTCACAGCAAGGATGCTGGAGCTCTCCATCTGGTCAGGACTGGGAGCCTGTCTTGGCAGAGTAAGCTACCAGTGGGACGCTGAACTCTCTACCTTTCAGTGGGTCCTTGGGAAATGACGCCGTGCGCGTCCACGCACACACGTACGCCACCTGCATTGACGTCCCAAGTGATGCTATCAGGCGTCACTTGGCCCTCAGCATGATGGGGAGCACCACCTCCATAGGGACCGCCTCACCCCAGGCTGTCCTAAACAGACTTAGCAAGGCAGGCTTCTCTGCCCTAGCTGCTGCCCTGAGGGCTTTGCAGCCTTCTTCCAAATTCTGTCTTATATTTTGATTTACGTATTTTATTTGCAGTGTCCCCCCCCCCTTAATTATACCTCGACTGTGTTGTAAATTACTTATAATAGCTTCTTATTTGGGTTTTATTTTTATTTATTTTTTTAAAGATCTATTTATTTATGCATACAAGCACTGGGGTACAGGCCAGAGGTGTGTGTTTGGGGGGGTGAGAAGATTCACCACAGAGAGCGGGGAGCAGAACAGGAAGATCAACCGAAGTACACTGCTGAGGGGAGCAGCGGGCACAGCAGGAGAGGTCTGTCACACCATGTGGGTCCCCTCCCTGGCCGGCAGCAGGGATCAAACTCGTGCTACAGTGGCTGTGGTTTGCTTCACAGTGCGCTGCTCAACCCACTGCGCCACCAGGGAGGCCCCATTATTTGGGTTTTAGCACTGAGCTTAGCACACTTTAAATGTCCAGTTGGTGGTTTTTTTTTTTTTTTTTGGTCAGAACAAATCAAAAGGTATAAAGCATAACTGGAGACAGATGAAATCCAATTACACACAGACACTTTTATTCAAGATCCTTTTTTAAAAAAAAAAATAGGAAATCCCTTCTAAGACATTTCAAGAAATGTCTCCATCTCCTACTAACACCTGAGGTCACATGGACAAGGCCGTGCATGTGGCATCCTCAAGGCAAGGCCATTTTATGAGGCAACACTGGCTCTAGTTTCTAAGCGAAGGGATGTGCCCCATTTTGTTTGATCAATGTCTCAGGTCCCCTGGCTCAGATTAAAAAAGTGTTTTTTAGTTTTTCTTTTGACAGAGGCAGCTTTTATTTGGTCTATCTTGAAGATAAGAAAGTTTGAAGGGAAGTAAGGAAGTTTGAAGGAACAGGCATTCTAAGAGTCTGTTCTGGGTATTTTTATTTTCCAAAGGTGGCTAATTACAGCATACTTGACAGTAGGGGTAACAGAGCCACTTTTAAATTGAGAAAGCCGAGACTCAGAAAGACAGAAATGACTTACTTAAAGTCGCACAGTGATGCCTGTCCACGGACACCACGCCCACTCTCCAGGTTGTATCAGCTCTGTGCGTGGATGCTGATTGTTCGACGATATGAACCTGTGCTCTCTGGATGGTTACGTGAAGGACTTCCCTCTTGGCTGGGGCAGGCCTGAGGCTTCATGCATTGTTCCGTCTTGCCCTGGAAGGTGGTTGTGACTGCAGCCCCTTCCAAGCTATGGCTGTAATAATTTCCATCCTGAATCCCAGAAAAATTGAGAACATGGGGTGGGACTCTGTCCCTCCTGCAAACCTTTTGGCTTGTTGCTATTTACTTAATGATTAATCCTTCAGCACTGCCTTGTTAAATAGAAGGGTAATATTTTCCTTCTGTCTGGACTGGACAAGCTCCCAGTTCCAGTCAGGTACCTTCGGGCCATGGAGCTGAAGATATATAATATGCCTTTTGTGTTGGCCTTTGGAAATTGAGCTTGGGTGGAGAGAAGTGAAGGATGCTTCTAGCAGTGGATTGCTTTCAGTTACTTAGTTCTAGGGTCGAGTAAAGGGCTTAGTGTAAATTTTAAGCTCTCATGACAGAGAACCAAGAAAGGATAGAATCTCATATTCCCTCATGTCTGTTTCTCTTAAATACCTTAAATCATTAAAAAAATCAAACCCTTCTAATCATTACTTTGTTGCTGCTGAATTTGCAAAAGAATTATTTTAATGTGGATGTTAGAAATGAATTATTAATACTAATAGTATAGATATATTTGTTGTAAATAATTCTGATTTGGCCAGCTAAGCATTCCTTTCTAACTTAGAGTTCATTGACTGACCAATAGAAAATTGAAGAAAGAATAAGAAAAATTATTGATGTCACAAGCAATTTGGGAAATGTCTTTGCGCTGGGAGTCTTAGTGACCTAGAAGAAAGGAAACTTAAATTAGACTGAGGGGAGGAATGAGATTTTCTAATGTGGAACAATAGCTTTTTAGTGATATTGTTTTCTGACTCCCATGAGAATGGAAAACTTAAATTGACTTTGGACTATTTATGTGCATGTATTGGATTGAAGGGGGGAGTTTGTGTGTCTGGGTGATGTCATGGGTTTATGGGATTCTGTGTAGGTGTATAATGGACTTGCCTGGATATTTTGTCACTAACACCTTCCTAATCAAGATGGTCACCTTGTCTTGACAGGCTTGGGTGCTGTTAAGGATCAAATCTTTGTAATTTTTTTCCTTTTATATCTTGAATATGGACTCACTTGGTATTGTTCTTGAAGGATTTCCTTGGAACTGAAGTGCAAACAAAACTATAAATTTAACACCAAAGAAGAAATCTGGATATGGAACTATGTTTTACAAAGGTATTCCATCTGCCTTCATGCCAGACTTATCACCTCCATGGGGCATGTGTAACTCTAGGATAAAGATGGTTGATAAAGAATGTGGCTTAAGGGCAACAGTCTTGATGGCTCATCCTTCTTGATGCATCCTTAATGCCTTATCAGTGATCCCTGACTACTATAGCACTTGAATCTCTTCATGAACTCCTATGACCTATAAGCCATACATGCTCTTTCTGGGTCTCTCTTTCTCTCTCACACACTTTTTTAGCAAGAGTACAAGAAAAATACATGCCTGGAAACCTTGTTTCCAACAGCACCTAGCACAAAATCATGTATACTGACTTTATCTAAAAAACATTTATGGATTCATGATTTTGTTGTGTTCTGTGTCATGAAAGGAATAGTGTTCAGAATTTGAAACAATAGTTATCCAGAACTTCTTTTGCCCCAGATACTTTCAAAAGTTTGTATAATGAGTGGGGATATAGAAAGAAGAAAAATCACATGATTCCCATTTCTGGGGAACTCAGTGAAGGGGAATAGATTCTGTGTATTTACCCATCCTTGGAGAAATTGCTGTAGACTTAAGCGGGGAAAGCATACACTTCTGAAATATACTTACTCATTATTAATGTTGGGTCAATATTTCTCTTGGTAACCCTTGGGTTTATAATACAGTGAAATCAAGTATGTCCAGAGGTGAGAATTACAAAAACACACTAAAGAAGCTCTCCATTCTCTTTTGATTGATATATTTAAGTAGATGATATCTAACAAAGTGAGTATCTCATTTCAGGTATTGGTTAGAAATGCAAGGATAATTAGGTTATGACCCCTGTCTGCTTAGTTATCAAGATCTTAGGTAGAAAAAAATTCTACTTAGTTATGCTTTGTAGAAGTAGAAACTGAACTCAGTTCATGGATGCTGTCATTAAGCTCAGTGGACACCATGGGAGGACTTTGTCAGCTATTTCTGGGCCTCAGTTACCATATTTATAGGATGGAACTTACGGTACTTCTCTCTCCCAACCAGTTGGGTTATTAGAAAGATATAAAATAAGTAGATGCCAACTTTTTCTAGGAGGTTTATCAATTTTCTCATTCTGTGCTTTTTATGTTCTCTGATTTCTACTGAGTAGCATAACTATTTTAGTAGTTACTTTCTATAGAGGACAGAGGGATGGGTGTTAGCTGTGGCCATAGGACACTGACCTCTGGAAGTGACCCGATTGCAGGACCTATACTGAGCTCGAGTTTAATTCGTGAGTGAGGAACAAATGAGAGGGAGCAGTTCTCCCCATTTAAAGGCCCATGGGCTGCCTGCCTCTCACAAATTCTTTGGCAGGGTTCCCTGGTGGGAAGGGCAAAGTAAGAGACAGCCTCAGAGCAGACAAAGTGTACATCTGTGTGTAATATGATGTAATTCTCCAATTTACATACCTATCTGGGATGTGTAAATGTTTCCAAATCACACTGGGGAAGGCCCATAGGTTTTAAACAAAAACATGTGGTCTTCTCTAGAGAACTGAACTGTGTAAATGTGTGCCCAAAATTCACCCTTTTCCTTCTTCCTCTCAGCTTCATACTGTATACTACACATTTGGCCAAAGGGGCAAGTGTCAAAGCATGGTGGCTCAGTTTCTGTGCCTGGTGAGTTGGCAGGCCTACTGCTTCATGGAGGGGAAATGCTGAAAAGTTGGGTGGTCCTGGACTGAGATCACCAGTTATGTGCTCTCTCTTGGGTTGGGACCAAAGTGGATATAAGAATCTCAGTGAGGATTGGAAAAATCCTTCCATCTTCTGTTCAGACTCTAGATATGCCCTCACTCCCTCTGCTAGTGCAGAACAGCATATGGGTTGCTCAGTACAGCCTGCTCGTCTCCTCTTCCTCTTCACTCTGGAGGTATGAATATATTCTCTGAGCTGCTTTTCTTTTCCCTGAGTCTTAGATAAAAGGTGGCATCTCTACATGAAAAGTCAATCTTGTAAATCTGCCTTACAGATCTAGCTCAGCCAGATTTTTCTTCTCTTTTTTTCATTTTTAGCTCACAACATACGTGCTTTTGTTTTTCATGCTTTTGTTTTCATAATGTGAAAATAGAAATTATCCTTTAGAGATTCAATATCTTATTGACATACTGATTTTTTTTACTACTTCACTATTCCTTTTTTATGTGTACAGATTTGTTTAGAATCCCTATAAAGACCCTTAAGATGGGAACTTTTTTTTTTTTTCTAAAGATTTATTTATTTATGCATACAAGCACTGGGGTACAGGCCAGAGGTGTGGGGGGGGGGTGAGAGGATTCACCACAGAGAGCAGGGAGCAGAACAG
>JAGFMF010011464.1:495096-532153 GCA_019455555.1 Galemys pyrenaicus
GGGAGCAGCGGGCACAGCAGGAGAGGTCTGCCGCACCATGTGGGTCCCCTCCCTGGCCGGCAGCAGGGATCGAACTTGTGCTGCAGTGGCTGCGGTTTGTTTCACAGTGCGCCGCTTAACCCACTGCGCCACCAGGGAGGCCCAAGATGGGAACTTTTATCTCAATTTTAGAGATGAAGAAACTGAGGCACAGAGAAACTATCTCTGTATGCCAAAGGTTAGGGAACTGATGGGGAATAATGGTGTTGGGATTTGAATCTAGGCAGTTTGACTCCAATTATCCTGTTTTATAATCAGGCCATTCCTGCTGGCCCTCCAGGTATCACCCTCAGTTCAGTCTCAAGAAATGTCTGAATTTCCAGTGTTCACTTTCATACCACTACGTTATAACACTTTATCATCTCATGTCCACTACCTTTCTTCTTTTCCCCCTACTACCTTTATTCTGCTGTAATTTCTTTTTCAAAGTCATCTGTGAAATTTAAGTCATCCATTCTCATAGTCACTCACAGCCCTTCTTTATATCTCTGTAATATTACCCTTGTTCTTCTCTCTGGGTGTTTTTCCTTCCACCATATCACATTGGGCATCCCCCTTGGGTGCTCTAGAGATATTAATCTCCAGAAGAGTGTAATAGGAATTGGCACATCAAGGGGACAAATAGTCCAACCCGGGTACTCAGTGATAAGTTCTTAAATTACAGTTTAGTTGTATTTGGTGATGGATCATGAGAAGAAAAATGAGTGCAAGGTGACTTTAGAACTTTTGATTTGGATCACAAAAAGTGTCATAAAGATAGGAAAAATAACAAAGTCAGGGAAAAGAACTGATTTGGAAAGTAAGTGAAAAAAATTTAATTTTTAAACTTGGAGTACTGGCAGTGGCCTAGATAAAAATGTCCATCAAGCAATTGAAAATGTCAACTGAAGACCTATAAGGGAAAGTGGAGACAGATTGTGGTATTATTTGCGTGGACATGTTGCCGAACCTTCAGAAGTAGGTGAGATTGTAAGAGAGAGAACACTGAGAACAAAACAAAATTCAGAATGACTCACTACGGGAAAAATAAAAATACAAAGCAGTCAAGTCAAAACATTTCAGAATCTTGCAACAGACCTTTTAATTCAATTCAGTTTAACAACTGAGTGCTTCTTATACCAGCGAGAGAGCAGACAGTAGAGACACACTTACTAGTCAAGGTCTTTGGTTGCAAATAAGACAACATTTGGGTCAATAAAGTAGAAAAGGAATTTTATTGAAAGGATAATGGACAACGCCAAGGATAATTGGGAAAAATCAAGAACAGACCTCAGAAAAAGGACAGAAGTGAAGTAGGCAGGTTTGCCAGAACTATACCCAAAGAGATGCCACAGAAGGAACCTGACCTCCAATACCATATCTAGGCATTAGGAATGGCCACTGATGCTGTGGCTGGTGGATGCGTGCTATCATCGCTGTTGGAGTCCTTCTGATTGGCTGCCCATGTCTTTGCTTTATTTGCTCCCAGTTAAATTCCTAGAGAAAATATCCAGTTGATTGAGTTTCAGTGATGCCTGTTGTCTACTTGCCAGGAGCTAGGGAAGACACTGCCCTTCTTCAAGGGAGAGAGTTAATATCCTAGGTATTGCCAAAGGGAAAATGTCCACTATGGTTGCCTACTTTTTATGTCTTATGTAAGGAGAGACATCTAGTGCAATAAACAAAATTAAATACAGTTCTTATAGTAGAGTGGAAACAAATGCTATCTTTTCCCTAAAACACCTGAGTATTACATTTGAGCTTCTCTGATCACTGTCAGTCTCTGATCACATAGCTATTAAGCCAATTTTTCCTGACTTTCACTGCTAGAAATTAGTCATGATGCACTCTATGAAATTTGGTTATTTTAGCTTTTTTTTTTTGGTCAATTTAATGACATTCTAAAGAAAATTTGAATTGTCTCATATCTCAGATATTTTGAGTTAACAGAGTGCATGAGAACACCAAGTGTTCAATGCACATTAAATAGGTGATAGAAGCATGCATGATTGTCAAAGAAATATGCAGATGAAAATCAATTATATAATTCTTAATCCTGCTTTCACAACATAATACGATCATTGATACTTTCCGGGTGAATTTTTAGAGAGCTTTTGCTGTGCTTATTCCTCACCTTGAGACAGGTTAAAAGGAATTCAAGGTGACTCCTTAGAAAGTTTAAGGTGCTGAGCACACCTGTTTCCCCATCTGCAGGCTTCTGTTCTAAAATGGAGGAGAAGCTTTTATTTTAGAAAAAGCTTTTCTGGGATCAATCACACCAGGATTCTTCCTCCTCACAGACTATCCTTTGACTCTCAATGTCACTATCGCACTGTTCCTGGGTGACACCGCCACTAAAACCTTTGTCTTAAAGCATATTGTGTCATTCTTTTGAAGTTGACTGTGTTGGACACAGAACTTGAACTCAGTCTACAGGCCTTCATTCCACTGAGCTTTGATTCTGGCTCGAGAGGGCTTTTCCACTAACAGTGGCTTTAGGATTTTGCTGTAACTTTTTGTTGCCTTGGTTGGTACTGATTTCTAGTTTTCATTTTGCTTTCAAGAAGCGCTCTTATATCTAGAGGCCTTCATGGATTGCAGTCATGCTCTACATAAATGACTTCCCATGCATGTTCATATAGTCAGTCATCTAAGCAATGTTTGAGCAAGGTCTTAAGGTGTGTCTAACATAGCAGAACCGCTAGAGGTGTTTAGGCCAGTTCTCAACTGTAATGTTGAGATGCATGGAGGAAATGTGAACTGTACTAGCAACTATCCCTAAAAGGAGTTAAGCATATGGATGACTCCACTACTTAATATAATAAGGCATTTCCAAAAAAAAAAAATAAATAAGGCATTTCAAGGTTATCTTTTTTTCTGAAGATTTTTTTTTTTATTTATGCATATAAGAACAGGGGTACAGGCCAGAGGCGGGGAGGTGAGAGGATTCACCAAAGACAGAGTGAATAGCAGAACAGGCAGATGGACCGAAACATACTGCTGAGGGGAGCAACAGGCAAGGCAGGAGAGGTCTGCCTCGCCATGTGGGTCTCCTCCCTGGCCAGGGATCAAACTCATGCTGCTGTGCCACGGATGCTTCACAGTGTGGCGCTCAACCCGCTGCGCCACCAGGGAGGCCCTTCCAGGTTATCTTTATAATAGCAATTGTTGCTCTTACTATTGACTTCTTGACTGGGTAAGAAAGCATTTTCTGGTACCCTGGAAAACATATGGGTTACACCTCATCTATATATTAAGCATAATGACAACTGATAATGATGAACTCTTCAGCACTGGGTGCCATTTCTCCTATGAAGCTTCCATTACCATGCCAGGCCACTGTGCACATGCCTTCTCTTCATTTCCACCTCTTTTGCTTGTGTGATACATTTCACTTACTGAACCTCTGCCAGATGATAACTTTTACCTTGTTAACCTAGGTTCTTTAAGCCAGTGTGCATTTCATACTTCTGTATTATCTCCATTGAACTGAAAACCTCTTAGTGGCAAAAATCTATAATATAATATCTACAACCCTACAATTACATAATTGTTTCTTGAATAAAATTAAGGATTGGCTAAGTATTTGGAATCTAGGGTAAATAAATGTTGCCCTCCTTGGTTATGTTAATAATTCAGCCGGTATCAATGCCACGAACTAATTAGAGAAGCAAATATCTCAGGAGTGACAGGGGCAGAAAAATAGTTCTGTGCTCCTTGATCTGCATGACCTGGCCAAACAGAGAAATTGGGGATCTTGTCTTGTTTTGTGAAATCAGGAAAATGGCCTGCTTAAAAAAGGGAAAGGAGAAAATTTATACGCATAACTTAAATCCTCCTATTTTTCTGCCCTTTCCTTCAGCTATATTTCTCCCTGAGGCATCTCCTTATCATATCAATAGCACTCAACTCTTAATCTTTGAATCACCATCCTTCCAGATGGAATAGCAGTGTGAATACTTGCTTGGTGACCCGAAACAAGCTAACCGGATACCTCAATAATTTAACAGTGGTTCTTCTAACCTTAGTGGAAGTATTCCAGTAAAACCAGCTGTGAATTTTAAAAATACTTTCATCAAAGTGTGAGTTACATCCACACTTAAGTTCATAGAGAGACCTAAGTACTCTATGTAGATTCTACACTTGGATGTGTGATCTAAGGCATTGCCAATTTTCTAAGCTTCAGATTGTTCATTTGTCAAATAATTATAACAGCATTTACCTTATTGGATTATAATTATTGTAAGGTTTAAATAAGATAGTCATGTGTGGAACATTAATATATCAAAATGCTAAGTGCTAAGGAATACTCATTGCAGAATGATTGAAAATCATAAAGTGTATTACAAAGTAAAAGAGAAATTTCCCTTTTAATAGCATACCAACTTAGCTTTGATTTCTGTTAGTCCATTTATATATATATATATATATAAAACTTGCATTAACCTATTCTATTTTATCTCCTCCATTAATCATTAGACACCAGGAGAATTCATATTAAAATAATAATTCAGGGTTCTGGTAATACTGAAATAGCATGAGTTGGGCTAATCTTGAGCAGATGATAATTAGAATCTTTGAGAAAAGTATTTTTAAAAATCATAGTAATAATTGACTCAGACAAGATAAATCAATAAATGCTAAAATAACACGTGAGTTAATGAACTAAAGGATATTTACATACTTCATAGTAAGAGATCGTCTCAAGTTATCTCTTCACTTTTTAATTACAAAGGGTAGAGAAAAGGGTTAAGGAACCATGTCAGCCAACACTCAGAATGACTGTCTTAGGTGGTGAAGCAAATCAACATCTCCCACCTCCAGATATGTTGCCTTGAGAACACATCTCCCCTTAAGTTTTTACTGCTAAAAATTCACAATATGAATGTAGTCATAAAATCTAAATTGGTAGAGCCAAATTGAAGGGCCGTCTGTGAAATAAATTACCTTATCAAACATATCAAGTCCATGAAAGACAGGAAGGACCAAGTAATTGAGCTGAAAATATGACTGTTTAATCCAGAAGTCATAAATCACATGCACCTACTTAAATTTCAAATTAAATTAAAATTAAATAAAATTAAGAAATCAGTATATCTGTTACCCACACTTCAAGTGCTCAGTAGCTCCCTGTAGCTAGAGACTACCCCATGAGATTGTATAACCTGATGTTTCTATGGTCACAGTAGTAGGTTCCATTGGTCAGTTATAGAGAAAGAGATGCTAAAGAAAAGTAAAACTGAACAGAATACTTGATCTGGAATTTGATTGTATTACAAAGGACATAATTGGTAAAATTGGCAAAATTTGAATAATATATGATTATTAGTTTCATGAAAATTATACTTTGGTTATTTTTGCTTTGGTAAATCCATGCTGAAAAAAGCATAAAGCATTAAGTGGTTAAGTGGCATAATGTCAGCAAATAACTCTCAAAATATTTAGAGAAATTATACATATGTGTGTATATTTTCAGATATGAAATATTTATAAGTAAATATAAGGTTACAATCACATTTAATAAAAGAAAGGACATCTACAATGAAGTCTATGAGAGATGTTTTGGAAGAATTAATGAAGGCCTAAATAAATGATGAAAAATGACATCATAGATTGAGGCACTGTTGTAGTAAATATTTCCACCAGTTGATCTATGGATTCAAGAAATTTCCAATAGTGTTTTTTTTTTTTTTTTAAAGATTTATTTATGCACACAAGCACTGGGGTACAGGCCAGAGGTGTGGGGGTGGTGAGAGGATTCACCACAGAGAGTGGGGAGCAGAACAGGCAGATCACCTGAAGTACACTGCTGAGGGGAGCAGCGGGCACAGCAGGAGAGGTCTGCCATGCCATGTGGGTCCCCTCCCCGGCCGGCAGCAGGGATCGAACTCGTGCTGCAGTGCCTGAGGTTTGCTTCACAGTGCGTTGCTTAACCCACTGTGCCACCAGGGAGGCCCCTCCAATAGTGTTTTTAAATTTAAAAACTTATTTCAGAAATTCACAAGTTGGTTATAAAATTTATATCAAAATACAAAATTATAATATAACTCCTAAGATATCTTGGAAAAGAACAAGGTAGTATTTTTAAAATACCTGAATTCACCTCTTATTATGACTACTATAATTAACAAATTGTCTCTGCTGAATGCTCTCAGTTCCCACACCTCTGGCCTGTACCTCTGTTCTTGTATAGATAAATAAATAAATTTTTTTTTTTTAAAAAGGAAACTTAGATCTTTGTACTAAAAATGGATATATAGGTCAAAGAAACAGAAAAGAGAAAAATATATATAGGCCTATTAATATAAGGTCAATTGATTTTTGGCAAAGATGGCCAGGCAATTTAGTGGGAAATTTAAAATGTATTTGTGACAAATAGTATTAAAAAATTTAGATAAACTTATAGGAAAAAGATGAATACTGACTCATACATCACACCATACCCAAAAATTAATTGAAGATCTTGGATATGAACACAAAAGCTATGTTTTTTTAAGATAAAACCTAGAATACTATTTTCATAACCTTGGGCTAAACAGAGGTTTTAGATATGACATCAGGAGTACAAAAGGGAAATTTGATACCTTGAAACTTGATCAAAATTTAAAACTTCTGCTCATGATGAATTTAGCTTTATTTCAGAGAGAGTGCAAAGGGGAAGAGATGATAATTTTGAGACTGGTTGTATACATGGAAAGAGACTAGTTTGATGATTCCAGTTGCTCAGTTTTCTATCATTAATTACTGGAAATAGGGATTGAAATTTAGGTTCACTTCAGTTATAAGGGAATAAAGTTATATTTTTATATATGACTTTAGAGTTAATTTCAAACACATTGTGCTGGCAGAATCTGAGGAATAAACATTGAGGAAAATAGTTGTTCAAGGGATACTGCCTTTGGATTCAGAATGTATAGAACATTTTTGGAGTAACATACATTCTCTTATTTTCTTGCCCAGTATTCTGGAGCTCTTTCTGTCTGTCTGTCCACCCACCCACCCACCCACGCACCCATCCATCCATCCATCCATCCATCCATCCATCCATCCATCCATCCATCCATCCATCCATCCATCCATCCATCCATCTTTATCTAACTGCTACATACCTAGCTGGCTTGCTATAGAGTCAGTGTGTCCCAATTCTTGCTCCACTCTTCATTAGTATGAGCCCTGGTTCACTGTTGCATGGCAATGGGTATATGTTAAATGACCTTGGGAATTCATTTGAAAACTGACATTTCCCTATGAAAAGTCTTTGCTTAACAGAACAGAGCCAAGTAGTGGCTTTAGGATTCTTTTCTTTTTTTAAATTGAGGTAACATTGGTTTATAGCACTGTATATGATTTAGGGGAATAAGTTCACACCTCCTTAGATCTCTATCACCACACCACACCCACCATCAAAGCACTCATGATCCCTGGGCCCCCTTTCCTGCCTTTGTTCACATCCCGTCCCCCTCTACTAGCCTCATTTCTGCAGTCATATATCTAGGGTTTGTTTTGGATTAGTTTTGCCAGTTCTTTTGTTCTGTTTCTCTGTATTCCACATATGAGTGAAATCACTTAGGATCGTTTTAAGTTCTTTGTTTAGTATTCATGTTTTTGCAGCTATGTGATAATTGAAATTAAGCTTTTCCCACTGAGCCTAACTCAGTGGTCCTAGGAATTATTTAAATCATTTTTTGGTGAATATCCTTGTGATCTTAGACAGCTTAAACTTTTTGCAACTTTTTAATATCACCTAAATAGCTTTATTATTCCTGATGGTGACATATTCACAGAATAGGTGCCACCCAGCCTACTGAGTCCTTGTTCTAAGACCTGATTCTTTACATTCGGTTTCTGCCCTCATATACCTTCTCCTATTTAGTTGATAAAAATTGGCTAATTCTGAATTTTTATTACTATTACTCTGTCCAGAAGTGGATAGAAGTGGTCTGATAGGTATTGGCCTCTACTGTTAGGTCATTTTTATAAGAGATGATTTTTTTCTTCCCTCTCAGGAATCTGAAATGTTTTATTTAGGGAACATAAAGCTTCCACTGAATCTCTCCTTTGATTCTATCTTTCAGAATAATTTTCAGGTCCTAACTCTTCTGTGATGGATGTAATTCTTTTCTCTTAAAGACTAAATATCACACTACTCTGTGGGACAATTATTGAGCCAATGATGTAAATTGTTTATGTTTTATTTGATGTAGCTGCAGCTGAGGTCTCCTCAAGTCTTGTAGAGCAGTGAATTAGGTTTCAGCTGAGTTCAATGCTTTTGCTGTTTCTGGTGGCAAAACAAAATCTCTGTTCCATTTCAGAGAGAATGTATAGTTTTTTTTATATGCCCTCTGCCCCACAGTTCCTCTCCCCTGACAGATATCAATGTGATTTCAATAACCTGGTACTTACTGAGACTCTTAAAGCATCAGAGGGAAGACCTTATGCTTCCAATGTGAGTTTTTATTAGTTTTTCCATTTCATAATCACACCCCGTATTGGGTAGTCTATATAAGATGATTATTCTTCCTATTTTCAGATGAGATAACTGATATTTCAAGGACTAAAATAATACATAAGAAATAAGTGAGACAACTATATGTATAGGGCTGAATGTTTGATTCCTGTAATCACCAGATTCCAATCAAATGGCAAAACAATAAATATATGTACATTAAAGAAAAGCAAATACCTTTAACAGTAGCACCTTAATTTGAATGCAAAGGCAAACATCCACAATTATTACAATAAAGTCAAGACTCTTGAAGCTCTTTCAGTAAATTGCCTGATTGTATTTGATCATGTCTTTCAGATAAATAAATCTTATTTTTACCCTTCTACTTAAGTGCCTTTCTTGCTTAGTTTCACAAATAATATATTCTGTTCATACAAATGTAGCTAGAAACACTTCTTGTGATTTTTCTCCCTTCTCTCATGTTTCCTTTTATTTTTTTTCTTTTATGATTATAGCAACATTGACAGCTGTGTTCATTGCGATCTATGGCTGGCTATACCTTTAAGTACCTAGCTTGGAAATCATTTTGTCCCTCTAGATTTGAAAAATTACACCCCAGTCTCCCAATTCGAGATACTCTGAGACGGAGCTGTGCTGTCTGCAAGAATATTAGTTCTGAGAATAGGATTGCTGTTCACGCCGCACACTCTGCTCTCTTGCCAGCAATAATCAAAGCGAGCTTGTATTTCTTTAATGACAAAACCTCCCGGTGTGTTAATTTGGTTCTCTGTGACACTACATCTTGTCAGAGGAGTGAGAGAAATGGGAAAACATACATTAATATCACTGTCAGCCAAGGGGTACATTTTCCCGGGTAATCCATATCCAGAATGAGAGGGTCTTGGGCTCTACCTCTTAGAGAATTTTTGTGTCTGAGAAACTTGTGGACTCACACTGCCCTTGGTATCCGAGGGGAGAATTTTCTCCACATGAATCCTTGTTCTGATCCCATAGAAACTCTGTTTCTCTGCCATGAGAACTCAGACTGCACTGGAGCATCATCTCCACAGTCTCCTGAGTAGGTAGTAGCCTGTGACAATGAGGGAAGAGGGAAAACTCTCCCATTATGTATTCCTGATCCTAACTGACTCGCTGATGGAGGGACAGTTGCTCCACACAAAGGACCCTCAAAAATAATATAGTTCAGTAGCTAACTCAAAGGATGAAGAAAAATAATGAAAGGGCTTTGCAGTCCCAATATTCATCCTCTTCTTTTTCTCAGACCTGTGGCTGATTTGTGGAATAACAAAATGACACCTGAACTCAGAGGTGATGATGACATGAAGTCCTAGGGATTTCAACGTGTAGCAAAAATGTGACCTGAGGGTGAGAGAACTATCCCAGGATAGTTTCTGAAATGTCTGTCCACTCATGTCAGATTACTTCAGAAATGGGGACTTCTTTACTCCACTCCGGGAACTTCTCAGTTTCCAATGATAATAGTTCTGTGACCACTGCTATCATGTGTTGGCAGTTGATCTGAAGACACCCTCATTTCCCAAGGTTTTGTACACATCCTCCTTTGCCTCTTATTTCTAGGCAATTCCTCCATCTTCCAAGCTTGTGTTTTAGCATTCGACTTCTTAGGCAGATGGCAATGCTTAAACGGATGGTGGTTGATTCTAGAAATCATTATTATTCCTTTCAATGAGCAACTGCCTCCCAAATAGCTTGCTAAAGAGGAAGTGGCACTTTCCTTTCCTCTTTCCTTTCTCATCAAGAATGCTGTGAGTTCACAGTAACCACTGGAGCCTGTCTGCATGCCCATCACGACTGCAAAACCAGCCCAGCTGAGGGGAGCATTTGCGGGAAGTTCTCAGGCCTGGGTGTTTGGTTTGCCTCTTCCTGTTTGCCTTGTAGCTTTAAATAATGTGGTTGTTTCACAACCACTTGTTTTTTGAGTAGGGAACGGGCATATTTTTCTAGCAGATAAAATGACTTCCCACCATTCACTCTTTGTTATTTCCCTTTTCTGAAGGGCGGGCTGATGAAGGCAGGGCAATGTGTAATACACACTTTCCTGTTTTCTGCTCTTTCTCCATTGGGCTTGTCAGTCAGTCATGGGCTTGGTTCTGGGGAGGATGTGGCTCTTATGAGAAGGAGGTTGAAGAGAACTTGCGTGTGTTGTCCTCAGAGAGCGCACATCCCAGTTCAGTACTGGAGTCGAGTGCCAGTGACGGCTAATACCCAAGATGCCCTATATCCTCATGATGCAGTGGGAAGCCAGTCTTTAATAAAAGGAGAGTAGCAGAAATCAAGCATTACACTACAGCTTCATGAGATGTCACATCACACAACCTCTGCAGCAGCTCTGACTAGCTGTGATGTGGTATGAGTGGTGGTAGTTGAGAGGCTTTAGCAAGGGGTACATTGATTTTGGAAGAAAGTAGAGAAAGTCTTACGTGTAAGATCTAGATGCTTTTGGTTCTTTGGCCATTTGTCATTCTGATTCCACATCCTATGCCAAAGACCTCTGTCACTTCCCCCATATTCTTTTTTTTTTTTTTTAAAGATTTATTTATTTATGCATACAAGCACTGGGGTACAGGTCAGAGGTGGGGGGGTGAGAGGATTCACCACAGAGAGCGGGGAGCAGAACAGGCAGATCAACGGAAGTACACTGCTGAGGGGAGCAGCGGGCCCAGCAGGAGAGGTCTGCTGCGCCATGTGGGTCCCCTCCCTGGCTAGCAGCAGGGATCAAACTCGTGCTGCAATGGCTGCGGTTTGCTTCATAGTGCATTGCTTAACCCACTGCGCCACCAGGGAGGCCCCACTTCCCCCATATTCTTTGTAGAAGAATATAGGATGCAGCCAGCGTCCTATATTGCATCAACTCTACTCTTCCAACATGTCCAGAATCCTCTCTGCCTCCAGAGTCCTGGTGGTTGCAAGGGAGGGTATTTGTGTTGACCCTCTCTCCCAGAGTGAAGGATGCTGAGTGGAAGCAGTTGTCTGAGTAGCGGCTATGGGCATATGTTTTTCTTCAGGGCTCTATGTATTAATCCTAAATGAAGCATTATGTATTAATCCTAAATGAACAAGAAATAAAGTAGGGGCAGGTAGTGGATTCAGGCCATGGGGATTACATTGTGTGATATATGATGCCATTCAGAGACACCCTGATTAAGAAAAATTTGTGCCTAGGGCAGGCGCTCAGAAGTCTCCTTAATTTAATGTGTCAAGTGATAACCTACCTAGTTTGCAGGTACAGTTACTCAGTTTATTCTGAAACTTTAAAAAAATAAAGCATTTCTTATTGAATGTGCAAATATTTTATTATAAAGTAGCATCCTTTTGAGACATGGATTGGAAATAGAACTTGATACATCGTTGGGTAGTGAGGGAAATGACTAGGAGGAGGGTAGCAATTGTAAAGACTGGGGTGTATTGGATATATAGATTTTGTTTCCTATAAATATTTCCCAAGGGTCAGTCCCCTTGACATCTTAGTGAGATTAATGTGATGTAATAGTCAAATCAGACCCTGGGCTCTAAGACCCCAGCTGCAGGATCATGAATCAGCTGTGTGCTTCATAGAGTCAGTTCTTGATCTTCAGTGACAGATCTGACTGTGGAAACAAATCTCTACCCTTCTCCAGAGGCACTGGCGGCTTCTCGTTTCATCATCTTTTGTCTAATGGAGCCACCATGACCAAGTAGTATCATCTTTTCT
Organism: Galemys pyrenaicus; assembly: GCA_019455555.1. Classification (NCBI taxonomy): domain Eukaryota; kingdom Metazoa; phylum Chordata; class Mammalia; order Eulipotyphla; family Talpidae; genus Galemys; species Galemys pyrenaicus. Next base: position 507,294 of record JAGFMF010011464.1, read on the forward strand.
TGCTTCCTGGCCGGACTCTAATCAGAGAAGAAGATTGGAACTTGGGTCAGCCAGAGTAGATCCTAGGCTTTGAAAAACACATAGTCACAACTTTGACATAAGGAGTCATTCTATAGAGCCTCAATTAAGTGTCAGGAGAGAGGGAAAAGGCTATAGGGGGGGAAAAAAGAGAAGAAATAAGGTAAAATGGGCCACCCTGTGTAGCAGCTCTTAGATTGAATGCTAAGTCATCTCCATGAGTTTCTAACTTAACCTTACAAGCCAAAACTATACACGGAGGAGAATCATCTCATGATCCCTACACTCTCCCACTGAGATTTTCCCAAAGCCATGATGTAAGTGACACAAAGCAGCATTACAAGTTTATCTACAACTGGCCAGAACTTGGGCTTCAGCAGGGACAGCATTTACTGTGACGTCATTCCTCCCAATGTGACAACAGGATGTAGGCTTTTATGTCTGGGATGGGCTATAGAACTGTGATGCTAGCTCAGAAGCACTCAGTATCAGAGAATTAAAGACAACATTTATTGAAAAGCTCAGAACCACCTTTTAAGTATAGTTTTCATTCTTCTATAGTGATGGGCATTGGGCATGCTGATAGAGATACTAAAAATACTTCCCTGACATTAAATTGCTTATAGTCCAACTGGGGATTTGAAATCTGCATATAGGAAATAACTTATTTCATAACAAAAAGCAAAGTATTAAAAGGAAAGATTGTTAGCATTTTGAATGTTAGCAATAAATAGTTTAAGAAGGCAGATACTGGTTTTGTACTTGCTTTTTGACTCTTATCAGAATTGCAAAGAAAATTGTAAGAAAGAAGTGGAAAGAGTATCAGAATGGATTCAATGAAAGAAAATTTTAATTCTTCTCTTGAATTGAAATTGTTGCCATAAAAGGAAACTTTCTCTGATTTCATGGGGCCCAGATATTGTTCTTCCTCCTCTTCATTTATCAAAAATTCATAAATTCTGGGATCTCCAAGAAAGACCTATCTGTTACATGAAACCTGCATTTATTATTCTAATGCACAAAAATACTTTTCTTTTCTGAAGTCCTTTCTCACCATTTTCCATATCCTGACTTGACTCCAGTTTCTAACAGCCTCACTGAAGAACAGGGAGGGAGACGTAAGATAAGAGTGAAGCTCAAAGCTCCCTGAGCCTTCCAGGAAGGTGAGTTTGATCATTTTGTGAGGACAAGACCAAGGGGGAACACAACTGCTTATTTGAAAGAGTTAATTGGTTGTCCTGTAGAAAAAGTAGGTGTCTCCTTAGCTTTCCCAGAGCACTAGGAACTAAGTTAATAAGAAGGAAGTACTGGGGAAATATTTCAGTTAAACAGAAGAAAAATAGCTAAAAGATCTCAAAATAGAACATAGTAGTGCCCGCCTCTTCATTTACAGTATTCGAAGCAAGCTCAGTCATCATTTATTAGGAACGCTGTGTACAGGGGATTTTTCCCCCAGATTTATTTATGCATACAAGAACTGGGGTACAGGCCAGATGTGTGGAGGGTGAGCAGATTCACCAGAGACAGAGTAGGGGAGCAGAACAGGCAGATCTGAGGGGAACAGCTGGTGAGACGGGAAAGGTCTGTTGCACCATGTGGGTCATCCCCTTGGCTGGGGATCCAATTCGTGCTGCAGTGGCTGATGATAGCTTGATAGTGCTGAGACTGAACCCCCTGCACCACCAAGGGAGGCATCTTTATACAGGAGATTCTTAAACTGGTTTCCTGAATGAACTGGATTAGACTATTTAATGTTTCCTTTTAAATTTTAGGCCTATGTTAAACGTATAGCATAAATGTATTTTATAAAACTAAAATGCATTTATGCTAAAAACTTTAATTTTAATAAAATAAAGATAATGGTTATATGGATCATTATGACGTAAATCCATGTTTGTTTTATATCAATCTTTCCAGAATTTTATTTATAAGTTTCTATATTCATAAATATATGTATATAAATATATAAATTTCTCCAAGAGGGATTCACATTCCATATATTATACTCCAATATGTTCTTCCACTTTATCAGTATATCATGAACCTAACCCTATTTCAAATGATAAAGATAAGTCATTTTAATAGTTGTAGCATATATTAATTTTTTGCTGCTAAACATAAGGTTATCTCCCATTTTTTCAACATTGTAAATAATGGTACAATGGAAATTCTTCTGCATATATCATTTTCAAAATTTATTTTTCTTTATTAATAAAGCTAATAGACTAACTTTATGCAAAATTATTTTAATTATTAATATTTCAGAAGAGTGAACAAATTCCAACTCTCAGTAACTCCATATGAGAAAGTCTGTTTACACAAACCCTTGCCAGAACCAAACACTATCTTTCTTTTTGATCTTTTCCAACTTGACAGGTGAAAAATTATATCTTGTTTTAATTTGCTTTCCTTTCATTACTAGTGAGACTGAGTATTTTTTCATGCATTTATGAGTCATTTATAATTACTCTTCTGTGAATTGCCTATTTATATCCTTTGCTTATTTTTCTCCTGGCGCATTCCTATTGATTTATGACAACTATTTGTATATTAATGATGTAGGTCCTTTTTATTTATGTTGCTAGCATTATTTCCCATTTTGTTATTTGCCTTTTACTTATATATTGCTTTTTTGACCCAAACAAGTTTTACATTTTTATCTGGTTGAATTTCTTATTTTCTTTTGTAATTTCTGGTTTTACACCTTGATCAGAAAGCTCTTTTCACCTGAAGATGGAATATTCACTTTTAAAAACAGGACCAGCATAATTTACATTTTTGTATGTGTTACAATGCCCCATGCGGTCCTAGACTTAAGTTCATTGAAGAAATTGTCTCTGGTAATAATACAAGCATGGTTTAGTTAGATGGGTACTTCCCTTCCTTTTGCTCTTTTTTGATCACTGTCCCTTTTACTATTTATATTTTATATGTATATATATCCTAAGACATACCTTTAAGTAGATTTATAAACTAAAACTCCCTAAGAGATTTTGCAGTGAAGAAAAGAAGCTTGGTGCAGAGTAGTTTTATTATGACAGTATGAATTGTTTCACCTTTATGTGTGTGTGTTTGTGTGTGTTTTCATGCACATGTACACAAGTGTATATTCACATAAAACTTATTTATGATTGTTTTCTCAAAATTACCTTTAAGGTTTTCAGATTTCTAAGAACATTGCAAATTTGGTGTAACCATGTTCATTGATTTCCCTGTAATGTGTAGGCTTTATAAGTACATATAGTTGTTTACATTATTTAATATTTATCATTATAGTTGCCAATAGCAAAGTAATTTATTAAGCTTCTTTATTTTTAGGTCACTGTGTAGGTCATGGAGATAAAAAGGCAGACATATAAATGCCTGGAAGCAGAGGTGAAATCTGTTGAAGAGGGAAGTGTCTATTGATTGTGAAGACACTGTCATGGTCAGGGTAGGAGAGCTGAGGACCTGAGCCACAGTAGAAGCCATGACCATTGAAAGGGGAGAGAGGCACAAGCTGTGATTAAAAAAAAAGAGCAACTCACTGGACTGTTGGAAAGTCAATTTCTAGGCAGAGGGAATCAGGTCCATATGTTAGGGTAAAGAGAAATTATGCCATCAAGAATTAATTAAGGTCATAAAAAGGAAGGTGTAGTGAAAAGATGAGTTCGAGTCTTGATGTGGTCTATCAAATGAGACCCGGGCACATTTGGGTAAAGGATGGCGTGTTTGTCTGCCTGGCAGTGCCAGGTCACTTTTAGCATCCAGATTAGACAGGAAGAGTGAATTTTGTACAGCCTTTGAAAACTTACAAAAAATATATAAAAAATCTTAGTGAAAGTATTGCCTATACATATAGGATAGGGATTTTCTAAGAGGAAAAAAGAGCTAATGACTTAGAGATTAAAGATATGGCACAAAGGAAAAGTTGAGGGACACAGAGGGACACAGAGCTACAAGTGATTCAGTGTTTAAAAAGTGGCCTGGAAGAATTTTGAGGTGTACAATTTACTGTTTTATTTTGTCTCCCATACAAGAATGTGGAGTCACATATTTAAGATGGCAGCACCACTAGGTGGCAGAAGCCCAAATCTGGTGTCATCGACAGGCAGGAAGCTCCCATAAGGAAGTTCTCAGTCCTTAAGTGAGATATAATTACTTTTTATTATTTATTATAATCATAAGTGTGGGGCTGTTGGTTCAATAGCTACAGTTAAATACCAGATACAAGTATCTACCTCTTAAAGTTATTTTGAGTTTAAAAGTGATAACACTTGCTCAGTATTTAGTTTATTGCCTAGCACTAGCACACAGTAATTTCTCAGACTGTAAAACAATGAATAATTATAATGACATTATTATAACAAATTATGTCTCATGTCATGTACTCTTATATATTGCTGTTATCCCATCTTGCGAAGTGGAAAGTAAATAAAATCCAGTACTCACTACTCACTTTTTCCTACAATCTGAGTAAGGAATCCTCCCTCTGCTGTCACATCTCAACAGAAGTCTTGATTATAGCACTTATCTTCCTGTGTTGTACTTAACTTATTGGCTCTTGCTGGCTTTATACCAATTAGACTATAGTGCTTTGAGGGTAGGGACTGCATTTTATATATTTGTATGTCCCTGGAGTCCAGCATAAAGGAGCAGACCATAAATATTTGTTAGATGAGTAGATGACTTATAAATCTAGGGTGGTAGCCTTGCCTAAAAGCATAGAGATTGGAGGTCCATTCATTTTTCTTTTGTTAAGATGAATATGTTGAATACAGAAATAGCAAAGAATTTGTCCAAAGTCATCTGACTGGTTACTGAGAAGCTTAGAATCAAACCTAGTTCTATTGACATACTCGTCCCACGTATTATATACTTCCTCTGAATTGGATGACAAAGGCTATGTCAACAAAAGAAGCAGTGAGGTTTTGCTTACTCTGACGGTTTATGTGAACCACTGAGTTCATTCTAGTAATAAACCTTAAAGTTCACAAATTTCCAAGCAGAGGTAGAGGCAGCTTACAGAAAGCTACAGGCAGGCACTAGGCCTGGAATTCTCTCAAAGTTTGGCTGTCTCGTGTACATCTGCAATGGGGCATCAAAGAGACATTTATAAAACCACAATCTCTCTTTCCTCACCATCCCCATAACTTTTTTTTTTTTTTTTTGACAGTGTTAGCTTTTGCCTGAGGTTATAAGGAATAGAAATAGCTTCCAGGAGAGACTTCTTGGGTTAATGAAACTTTAGAACCCCAAACTCAAATTTGCCACAAAGGGAGTGGCTGAGATAGTTTTGTCAGTACACAGCTGTGGCGAGAGGATTCAAAGGAAAGAAACAGCATTAAGAAACAACAACACTTTCCCTTTATCACCAAGCCCCACTGATTTCAAATCTGCTGAACAAGAGTACAATTTAAGAAACAGCTGGTGCGTTGGGGATTATGCAATGGAACCTCCAGAAAAGTGAATGTGGGAACACACCTGGTGGACCCACATTTTAATTGGGTCTTGATATCTGTGTGTCCAAATCGACACGGCCCTGAAGGCAAGCACATGCATAAAGGTCTCCTAGTCTCAAAGCCAGACTCCTGGAGGTAGAAGTGAGACATACATCCTCCCTCCTATACACATACACACACATGTGCATATGTGCACAAGCACACGTCTCCATGTTTCATTGACCAACAAAACAGTGAAGATAAGCAAGTGAGCAGAGCCTACTAAAGATATGAATCCTAATAGTTGAAGACTAATCTTCCAAATTATGTGAATAGTGGTGTTTCGAGATGACAGAGGAGAAAGTAACACTTGCATAGTTCTAACACATTATGAATTTCATCTTTTCAAGAAGTCTAAGTAGAAAAATACACCCCATGTTGTCAACACCAAAATATGAGGTTTTTGGTGAATACTAGACTGAAAGGTAGGATGCAGAACATTTCATCTTTGAGGGAAATATAATCACACCGGGAATTTAGGCCACATCGAGAGGTTGCAGTATGGTTGGGCTCAGCTTTAACCAATTGTCATATGTAAAAAATACTTAGTTTTATAAGAAAATCAAATGTGTCTTATCTTTCTCCTGTCACATTGAGTTAATTCATCCTAGACTTCAAACTCTAAACTAAGCAATGTGATTTTTTTTTCTCAGTTTATTGCTGGTCAGGCCACACTGAAGCGCTGAGCTAGGTTCTGAGAGTGTCAGTTTGAAGTGTGTTGCTTCCACCAGCAACTGGCATGGAGAAAATGTGTCTTTTCAACCTGGATCAGAAAACAGCGCCTTCCAGTATTTGACTTACATGAAAGGATTTCTGGGGGAAAAATTTCAGTGTTAGAGGAGAATCATTTTCTGGTATCTGACTGCAGTGACTCTGAAGGTTTCTCCCTGAATCCTTACTATTCAGTTTTTAACAATTTTTAAATTTTGAATTCTAGTCTTGTTTGCATGCCTGTCTTCTCTGAAGGTTTTGTTTGGGAGACTAAAATACTAAAATACATAGAGAATCAAAACTCTGGTTCTTGGAGAAGACAGTTTTCTGAGTGAGGTGGGGGAAATGACATGCATGGAGATGTACCATGTCCACATATAGCTGCAAGGAGGAGCTTGAGGGGCCGGTGATGTCTCTCCTGGAAGCAGCTGTGAATCTGGGTCAGGGAGAAGCTCCCTCGGGTGGTTCTGGGCTATTTCAGTGAAATTCAAACTATTAGAGTAATATTAATAATACTATTCTAATAATACTAACTACTACTACTACTACTACTAATAATAATAATAGAGAAGACAAACTGAAGACAAACTCATGACGTCATATTCAGTCCATGCTCTTATCTCCACTTCTGCTTTAAATCTATCTTCATTTTCTGATGGAGGCTTCCTTTTGAGCTTTATATGCCCCTGAGGTATGTGATCAAACCTGTGGGAATGGATAGGGAGTGTTGTCTAGGTTGTCAGAGGTTTTTCTTTTTGTTTCTTTCTCAGAACAACATGTCTGTTTCAGTAGGTCTGTGCCCTGCTGTCTGTGTGACACGTAGACACATGTAAATAAACAGACCATGGTCCATTTAAAATGAGTGTTCTGATCCAGAGTTTTGTAACACCTGGAGAGTTTCAGAGAAACAATTATTTTAGAAATTCAACTTGGCTTTGGTGTGACTGCCTCAGGGTGTGTGTGTGTGTGTGTTGACGTGCTAAATTTTGGATTCTTTTTTGATGTTTTCTATGTATCATTGGATCTACTGTTCTCCCAAACTGTACTCACTGCTTTGTTATATTTTTACTTGTTGGCTTTGTTGATTTTGAGTCTTCCTTTTTTTGACATAAACCGTCCGCTGGCACCCACTGCTTTTCTCTGGTGCAGATTACTCTTGGTTGTATTTTCAAAGAAGGAAGAGATCAGCTATGATTAAGGATCTCAACCAAACACTCAACCTTGTCATGTCACCTGGCATGACCAAAGGCAGGTTTAAGAGAGAATGTTGAAGGAAAATGGCAGCTTTTGTTCCAGACTTCATGAGCTGGGTTGGTCTGTTTTTGAGTGGTCAGGGTCAGTTACTGCCATCCTGGTCGCCTTTCTAGAATCTTGCTGACTTATAACTTCAACAAAGAGAAAAAGCAGCAGACAAATTCAGCAGAAAGGTCACCAAGACTTACAAGTATCTCTTCCCAAAGTACTGCCAGTTGGTTTAGACATCCAGTGCCTGCTCTTTTTACTTTGGTCCTCTACCTGGTCTGGAGAAAGATTGCAAGCACCAGGAACCCTTGCCACGAGAGACCTCTCAGGCCAATTTTTTGTCAACCTCCAGTATATTTCTGAGAAACCGATTTCAAAAAATGACCCAATGGCGAATTCCATAGAGGACACAGCACTTAATAATGTAAGAGGTTTTTACCCTTATGATGTCATAAGCTCCAGGGCATGGCTGGGACATACAGATGGAAAAATGTTGGCCCTAAACCATGCTAGCATTTCTCTTTGCATAGCAAAACCTGGAATGAGGTACTGAATGCTGCCTGCTAGGCAGTGGTTCGTACTGATTTTATTAACTAAGACCAAATTCACATAACTACTTGAACATAACATCTACCAAAGAATTTGTGGCATATTAGTCATATTTTGCTTTATTGCGTTGGCCATACATTGTGAACATATTTGTGTTTGATCAGAGACAAGGGAAATTTTAGACGAGGTAGGAGTGTCAGAAAAGAGTCGATATATAAATTAATGTTTTTGCAATCTGTAAAAACAATTTCTTTTGGAAAAAGAAACAAATAACTAAATCTCAAAATGTACAAGTGGGTGATTCATATATTCCATAGAGTGAAAACGTTAAATTCTGAAAGCCTTTAGGCTGTGATTTTCTTGTCTCTTCTCTGTAACTTAAAATAGATGGAGGAAAAAGACAGCAGAGAGAGGGAGGGGGGATTAAATGAATCAAGAGGGGGACTGTCAAAGCTGCTATAAAGTCTGCAGGAAGGCAATAGCAGTAAGGAAAAAGCAAAGAGGCTACAGTCATAAAGATGATGGCATTTGTGAAGCAGCGGAAAGAAATGTCAGGAGGGGTGCTTTCTAAATCTGAATAAGATAGGACTTAGACATTTCACATTCTAGATTATTTTATTGGTTCAACCAATCCACTGAGTACTAAATTTTTCATGTGCAAATAATTGAATGCTTCCATCAAAAAGCCTTACAGTCTTTGGTAATCCATTCATTCTATTGCTCCATATCACCATCAAGAAGTAGTATTTTTTTTAGGTTGGGTTAGGTATATTTAATATGATTAGTTTCATAGTTTATCAAAATTTGATTATCCTTTAAGACAGTGGTTTCCTAGCCTTGTGCTTTTGTATTGCTCCAAAAGTTCGTTTTTAAAAGTGAATTTCTAGGAATTCAGAATATTAGAGGTGATATATCTGGGAATCTGTGATCATTTTTATCTTCTACCTTTATGTACCATAATTCTGAAACAATTACAAGTAAACTAATCTATCAGTAACTTTCTAATACTTTAAAAATATAAAAGTTGTTTGAATAATTACTAAAATATTTAATAATAATAAGATGAGCACATAAAGAATAATTATTTTGATTTTTTTATTTGTCTAGCTGATGACCAAATACAAGCTATCAAGAGACTAGTTTTGGTTAACATACACTTTCAAGTAACACACCATGATAAAAATAGTTAGAATAAATTAAAAAAGGATATAAATAGGACCTGTAAGTTAAAATGAAAAGAGAAGAAGAGCAGCACCATAATCAGAAATTATTCAGTGTCATTTGTAAAGTGGAAACCAGATCAGCTTCCTCTTCAATGTACGTCAACTGGATTTAAAAAAATCTCTAAGTCTCTTCATCTTCTAACATCCTATAATTTCATGATTCTTGAGACTACTGTATATTAGAGACAGCACATAATGAAATAATAAGATATCTGAGCATACTTTCAATATCTTTTTAATTAAGTCAACTTTTACAATAATTAATAGCATGTTAAATTATGAGGTGGCATTTCTTTACATCTCATTAAACTCTAAAGTAAAATCCCATCAACGAGGCTAATACGGTTTCTGCTTAAGAATCCCTTAAAGAATCTGAAACCCCCTTTCCTGGATTTTCATCTTGTTTTCCACACATCGTTCACAGGTGTTTTACTGCTTGACCATTGTAACAAATACATGAACCACATTTTAATTCATTTGTTCAGCCTTTTATGTATTAACTCAATAGTGTAAAATGTGTACCTAAAATGTCTCAGGACTGCACTGGCTGCTAAGGACATGCAGGGGAATTAGAGCAAGGAAAGTGTCCACTCCCTCAGAGCTCTGTGGACTGGCGGGTAAAGTGACACTCATCATGACTTCATAGTATCAGATTCCAGTTCTGAAAGTACGAAGGACAGAAAAAAGGCCAAGGAGACAGAGGACCAGGGAGCAAGAAGAGATGCTTTAGGATTGGGTTTGAGTGGCAGCGAGAAGAGTGACCTGTGACCCCTAAGGGCCCTCTGTGGTATTCGGAGCTGCTCAGATAGTTCCAGCATTCTTTGTGGGCCTGGGCATGTGATCCCTGGGCACCACCCTGCCCACTGGAGTTAACCAAGGTCCTTGTAACTTCTTTTGACTTTAAACATTCTAATGAGTATGTGTAGTGGATTGAGATGCTATATTATTTTGTGGTTCCCTATAGAGATATTGAACATTTTCATATTCTTATTGCTTCCTAAACTTTGGTAAAATGTCTGTTTAAATCTTTTGCCTGTTATTTTTTAAGTTGTTTGATTTCTTATTGTTGAGCTTTGAATTTTTTTTGAGTGAATTAAGGGTACTAGTCCACCACATTTTATGTTTTATAAATACTGAACCATAGTCTTTGATTTGTGTTTTGTTTTCTAAAGTGGCTTTTAACAATCGAGAAGAAATTTTGATGAAGTCTAATAAGCTATAATTTTAAGATCTCTTATAATAGAGCTGTAAGGATAAAATACACAGGTATATATTAAATGAGGAATAATTTCTTAATGTTAAATGATAATATTTAACAATATACTACAATAACTAATTATCATATATCTATGAAGCAATATTTAAGTATTTCCAAAAGAGATACTAGTAGGCTTGGAACAAATAGAAAACAATCCATATTGGATAAAAGACACTTTAATGCTACCTATGTTAATTTTAAAGTTTATAGGGAAATATAAGCAAGAATAGGAACATCTTGAAGAATAGATAGTGATGATTCTTACTATATTTTGAAATATGCTGTAAGTCTCCATTGAAAATACTGTGGTCTCAGAATAATATGATCAAATCTATTAGTGGATTGGGATAAAAGACCCCCCCAACGGAGTGTATGTGTATATGAAAATTAAGTACATGAAAAAGGTGACAATTCAGATAACTAAAGAAAAAAACCTGACATTAATAAATTACTTTAAAATACAGAACAGTCATAAAATGTTTGAAATATACTTTTTAGTTACACCTGAATAAATTCCAGAGATCTTATATAAAAAATAAAATCAAACAAGTAGAATATAAAAGGTAGATTCTTTTATAATCTGTAAGTGTGGGAAGCCTTTACTCACATAATTTAAACCCAGAAGCAATAAAATGAATTTTTAATACAGAAAAGTAATAAGAAATTATATATTTATATATTTATATGATAAAACCACCTTGAGCAAAGTCAAAATACAAATGACAAATTAGAATATATTTTAAATTATTCTATTAGAGAAAATCTCCCTAAAATATGAAATGTTCTAAAAAGTAGAGATGATTAAACCTAGGAAGAAAAATATTAGACAAAGGGCTTTGTAGAAAGCAAACTGTTGTGCATAAATAATACAAAAACACATTTTTTCTTATTTTACTTAAACAAGAGAAAAGCAGAAAACTATTTGGATATACTACTCCTCACCTATTAAATTAGTAAAACCAGTATTACCCCATCCTGCAATAAAATAAACTGCTTTGACAAAGCTGTTACAAAACAGGTTCTCTCACACATTGCTGGAGGGAATGGAAAATGATGCAAATATTATTATAGGGAATTTCACAATATGGAACAAAATTATACATGCACTTTTCCTTTTATTCAGCAATCCCATTTTCAGGAATCTATCCTGAAGATACACCTCAAGAAGCATAAAAGAACATATGTACAATTTTATTCTCTGTTCAGCAGTAGGGGGTATTTAAATGAACCGTGGATAGTGCTGCACAATAGCATACAATGAGATCTTAAAACATAATGAGGATTATCTCTGTGTTGATTTGGAGTGATCTTCAGTGTACATTATTAAAGGAACAAATCAAGGCTGAGAGGTTATTTCTTACAATGCATTCATTCATGGAGGCCAGTGGTTCTTAACTGGGAGTGATTTTTCCTTCAGGGTATCTGGGCAATGTCTGTCCTCATTTCTGGTTGTCATAACTGGAAGGGCGCTACTGGCACCGATAGGTGTAGGTCAGGAATGTTCAAACACACTTACACAACAAGGATTAACACTTCATACAGTCACCAGATCTTGGTTTCTTCACTAAAGAAAAAAAAATCAGAGAATTTTGGGGAAATGCTTGCTACAAGGTCTGAGATAGGGAAAATAAAATTTAAATCTGCAATATTTACACCTGCCAGGCAGCAAAGATGCACCCTTGAGGTGGTGAAACAGGTTAAGAGGAATGGCAAACCAGCTGGCAGGAGCTTCCAGTGGGCAACAAAGGCAAATTTGAACAAAAAGAGTTGCATTACAAAAGCCTATAGTTGGCTGTACAGCACTGAATAGATACATTTTTTTAGTGACCAGTCAGCGATTGAGATGAGAGAGAGATTATAAAGAGAAAAGCACGTTTTGTGACCGTTGGCCACGATTATTACCACTGCTTGCTAAAAACACAAACAAGAAGATTAAGCAATTAAATGAAAAGAACTAAGCATTTATCCAAGGTGTTCAGGAAAATGGTAGTTCGTTTTCAGTTGCCTTGTTGATCAGCTCAAGCTGCTGTAACAAAATACCAAAGACTGGGGGCTTACACAATGGAAATTTACTTCCCACGGTTCTGGAGAAAGGAAGGGCAAGACCAGGATGCCAGTATGGTAGGAGATCCGTAAGAGCTGTCTCTCCCCAGGGTTGTGGGTAGCAACTTTCTTGCTGTGTGTTTACATGACCTCCAGACAAACAGTGTCTCTTTGATAAAGAGCCTAATCCCATCTTCCCTACTGCATGTAAGCCTATTTATCTCCAAAGACCCTACCTCCATGACCATCACATTGGGTGGGAAGGGCTTCATATGAATTTGGGGAGGGCGGAAGACACACCCATAACAGTCGATAAGGGAAGATTTTCTATGTAGGGTATCAGTTACTACATGGAGAAGAAGTAATAGATTTAGGAAATTACCTTTTACAAAACTCTAAAAATCATTGATTTATACAACATAAGTATAACATCTCTGGGCAGGTGAGAAGATGAGTGGTGAGAAACTGGGATAGCAAGAAGGAGGCACTTATACCACAAAGTGTAAGGAAGTATAAGCTGAAACCATTGTAAATATTAATAATCCTAGTCAATTAAGTCTTGTTGGAATAATTCTTATGATATCATAGGTATGATTTAAAAAGCATCCCTTGCCTGAGATCTAGAAAAAAAGAGATACATCTGCAACAAACAAACAATAGAGAAACCACGTAGAACAACAAAACAGAAATCGCAAAAACATGCAGAAAGGCACAGTCAGTTAAGGAGGAGAGCACAAATTGCGAATAGTTATAGACCCTATCTGGAGACTGTGCTGACAGAGGGCCAAGGTAAATAAAGAGAAATTATGAAACACAGTATAAGAGACACAGCACACAGAATATATTGGAGGAGACATTAAATCTGAAAGGAGGGATTACTATGTTTTCTAACAAAAAAGGAATTTACTAAGAAAGCTGGATGATACAAAAAAATGAGCATAAGTAATTAATACTGCATATTAAAATTAGGGGCAATATCTAATAAAATGGTACAGCTGGAAAGAGATTTGGTGAATTAAATAAAATTACATAAAATTGTTTAAAAATGTCGAAGCATGTACAGTGCATATCTTATAAAAGAGGAGAGAGACGAGTGGCATAAAGAAGCTTAATGGTGGGAGATAGAAAAGGATAGCTGACTGGATTTGAAGAATAAATTTTATTTTGTTCCTTGAAAGGAATGGGATATCGATGTTTTCTGAGTTTATTTTGATATTAAGGTAACATTGGTTTACAACACTGTGTGTGGTCAGAGATAGTGATCAAATCCCTTCTGAGTATGTTACCATAACCACACCCACAACCAAGGCAACCATAGACCTCTGCCATAGTCCATCGGGTACCTTCATGTTGCTCTCCATACTTCCTATCCCATTATGGTAGCCTCAGTTCTCACAGTCAGCTGTCTAGCGTTTGTTACTGGTTCGTTTTTGTCTGATCTTTGTTTTGTTTCTTTATATTCCATATATAAGTGGCACCATCAAGACTTGTCTTTTTCCTTTTGACTTCTAATGTTTAGCATAATCCTCTTCAGCTCCATTTAATTGCTACAAAAGGCAAGAGTTTATTTTTTTAATAACTTAGCATTGATACATAAAAACTCCTGTTAATCCGCTCTTTCTCTTTGGGTACATCGGTTGTTTCCATAGCCTGACTATTGCATGTAGTGCTGCAATGAATGTAGGAGAATATATAGCTCTTCAAATTAGTTTATACATTCTTTGGGTAGATACCTAGGACTGGAATTTATGGATCATATGGTAAATCTATTTTTAAAAATTTGAGAAGCCTCCATACTGTTTCCCATAGGCACTAGGTCACTCTACATTCCACCAACAGTGTGTGAGAATTCTTTTGCCTCCAAGTCCTTACTTGTTTCTGGTCTTTTGATATGGGCCATTCTCACTGGTATGAGATGGTATCTCATTGTGGTTTTGATTACTTTTCCCTGATAAGTGGTGATGAGCATTTTTCATGTGCCTGCTGTTTCATGATTTGGTAAGTGACTTTCCAGCTTGGTGGTTTTATGGTAATCTGTAACTGTCCTCTCAGCTTCCTAATGCTATACACTTTTTTGGCAGTGTTAGGGACAAGCTTGGGAGTTTGTTATGCAATGAAGTTTTGAGCTTTTCCTTGACATACAGGCTATGGTTTTTTAGTTCTCTTCATGCTTGTGTAAACTCATTGGGACCCTATAGTAAATTTACTTCTGCCAAAGAAAGTTAAACTGGCCACGGTTGTTTATGACTGAACCCTGTTTGATATAGAAAAGCAATTACAGGATATGAATGAGTGGAAACTTATGAAGGGAGTCAGTTTGGCAGCTCATTGTGAGTAGAGAGACAGAAGTGTCCACATTGAGCCTTACTTTCTTAAGGATGAGAAAGTGGCCTTAGTAATGGAGAGAACTATGGCTTTGGGGGTGGATATTTGCATTTGACCTTATTTTACCTGTTTTTCAATTTGTATGCCAAAATTTTGTATCACGCAATCTTACTATAGCATTTCTGTAATTATACAATACATATTGACATTGTTTATTTAAGCATTTATTACAGTAGTCCCAAGTCATTGGAAGTTAATGGTTAGAAAAGTTACAAAATTTTTAAATAATATCTCAGTCTTATTAAACTTTTAATCGGTTCATCTATTAGATAAACCCCAAGAAAAAACTTTCAATAATGATGAGTTCTTTAAATTATGTTTGCATCAGTCGGTAAACTCTCCAGAGAAAATAAATTCACTGAGGACATTAATCATTGGGTGAGAATAGTTGCTCAAGGAATTGAAGACATTTGGAATGATATCCATATCGATTGCAAAACAGGACAAAAAATTTACTACTTTACACTTAAAATTTTACTTTGGTTGCTTCTTCATGTTCATTTTGTTAGTGTTGTGGAGAAATTCCGGCAGGATGAGATTTTCTGCTTTCCTTGGCTATTGGAGAGTGGACAAATGTTAGGAATACTGCTCAATTATTTAAGATGTCAATGATGAGTTTGAAGTACTTGAAGAATTCGTTTCTGTAAATAATTTGTATGGAACATTTAAAATCAAGAATATTCTTAAATAACTTGAGTAACCACTAATTCACTAAAACCTGAAGTGGAATCTGCTAAGATGTGTTACACTTGATGGTCACAAAAGTATGTATGGAGCAGGAAAAGACATAGTTCATGTGAAAATATACATTAGCTAAAAGCCTATGATTAGTAATTGTAATATTTAGCAGCAAACACTTTGTGGAACTATTTAAATCTATCATGTGGATTGAACTGATGAATTTCATTGACTTCGGAGTTAAACATCACTAGTTTTGTGAATTTGTGTTAAAAATAGCTCAATATACTGATTCCCTATCACACAGCAGTTCTTTATAACTTAATTGTGGTTTTAGTGCAATTATTTCAACTCAGAGATGAGAGTAAATTTTTTCTGAATGAAGAGAACTATCTTCAACTGCTTGGGTTTGGAAATTATCTTTTGCTGAAGATTTTATAATGTGTTTTAAAAACTAATCCTAAAATTACAAGGCAAAACATCATTTATATGTGAAATGTATACTGTGGTAATGTCACTTCGACAACTACTGCTGCTTGAATCATAAGTAATGCCACACTGCTTTATATAGTTCTTATACTGTTAAAAGTTAAAACAAGAAGTGATAGATCTAATCTCACCTAAATTTGCATTAGATATATTTTCTGAATTCAAACTACATTTCTAGCAGCATTTTTCTCAGAACTCAATGCAAGGGAATATAAAATTTCCAGATTTCCAAATCCATTTAATGGGACAATCAAGGAGCTTCTATATGACCTTTATTTGGATATGACTTGTTTGCAGTGTATTGATATGCTAAAAGGCAAATACAAGGCAAAAATCCAATAGAATTCTGTATTTCCTTCTAAATGATAAATATCTTCAATTTAAGGTATATGCTTATGGATTGCTATCAGTATTTGGCAGTACCTATTACTGTGAAAATATATTTCCAAAGTTGAAATATGTAAAATCTCACCATAGATGACATCAACAGATTAACTCTTGCAATTGACTTTGAATATAGTACATACTAACTTTGAGCCCATTTAAATGCAATTTATCCCTTTAAAAAGAACTTACTCTTATTATTAGACCTATATTATAGAAGAAACTAAATTACTACTATATTTGGAAAATCATTAAAAGTTGTAGGTATTAGTTCTTTCTCTTGTTATATACTGATTATGTAATGCCAAAATTACATTTCGCTTCTTGGTCCACAAAGCCTGAGTTGCTTAATATTTTTTACTTTGCAAAAAATTTTGCTCTAGTTGATTATAATGTTTATGTTTGTACTGATTTGTGTGGACTGAAGTGTGTCTTGAGGGAAGTAGTCACCCCAAATGCAACTTTGGGATATTTCTAGAAGAAGAAAATCTGTTTAGGCAAATTAAAATTAATGCTATTCCTATTCTCATTGCTAGCTCTCCTCAGTATGATTATTTTACTTCCAAAGGAGCCCTGTCAGGAAACAGTGACCAATTTCAGGATAGCCCCCCAACAATGAAACATGGCAGAATGAGGAAAGTAAATTGGAGAGAGTCCCTTGAATCTTGAAAATAGGTTGTGATGATGAAGTATCCTACTTCCCTAAGAGAAAGTCAAGGCATTTGGAGTTGACTTGAAGCATCCCTGCTGTGTCCCCTCAGGTATTACAGCTGTAATGCACAGCCATCCTGACTTCCTGCTTCCTGAAGATTCTGGAAGTCAGAGCCTGCTCTCCTCGGAAGGCTTGATGTGCCAAAGAAGTCATGCTTCCTAGAAGCAGCCACCACACAGTGTCCTATGTTGGGGTGAGTCTGGAGCATGTCAGTCATGATCCTGGTCATATAAAATCCCAGTATGTTTTTGTTTTTGCAGAATATCTATTGTCTACCAGGGCATTGCAAAGTGGGAGTAGGAGTAGTGCTTGCATAATCTCTTTGCCCAGAAATCTATTATGATATTTGCAATAAAAAAGCTATATACATTTATCTAGTTAGAACACTTAAATAAGAGGATAAAAATATAAAAACTGAAAATTTACCTCTTCCATTATCTCTCACAGTTAACTACTATTATTCCCTTATGATTGCTCCTAGATTAGGGAGTAGGGAGAGGGAGGTTGGGAGGGAGAGGTAAGTACGGAGGATGGGGAGAGATTTTGTTCAAAGTTGACTACTAAATAATAAGATTATTTAAAATTTGCTTCAGTGTCTGTTTTAAAATCTTTTCATATTTCTAATAATGTGACATATACTTTATACAGTTACATTAAAGGAGGCGGTGATGTTGGTCTCGTTACTGAATGTGCCATGGATTAGATCAGTTAACTAGCCAGTAAAGACACACATAAAATTTTTAGCATTTGAGAATTGTGACTAGCATTGAAGCTCTCCATTGCTCTCAGGAGAATATTTACAAATGAGCCTATTAAACTCATGTATCTGAGATTATCAATCAGCACGTTCAAGGGTTTTCGAACCATGCTTAGAAAAGCTTTTCAACTCTAATATTATCTTTCACAAGTCTGTGATGCTTTTATCATTTTCTTTCTTTGTATTTTAATCTTTGATTTTACAAACACTTATTTTATGAAAGGAATGAGAGAACAGATGTAGTTTTCTATAGATGTGTTCTGCAGCTTTTCAGGCAACTATAGATGAAGGGGAAGGAAAAAATACATGTGTAAGGGTATGGACAGTATTTTTGGAAGAGAGATGGCCATTCTGGTTAGGAGGAGAAGCAGAGTAGCTCACAGGAGCTTCAAGTGGCCTTTGGGATCTTGAATAATGGCAAGGAGCTGTGGCCGATCCAGTGCTCACACTGGCAAGGTTTCTGGGATCTGAAGAGGCCCTGCCATAGTCCTCTCTGACTTGCTGATTCACAATTCCTCTAGAAAAATACCCACAACCCCTAGGCATTTCCCTTTATTTAACTGTGGAGAAACATCCAGTTCCCCTAAGTGAGCTCCAAATCAGCAGGTCCCTATTGACACCTCCAGGAGAAAAGTAATGTAAGTGTCCAGGTGTTCCTGCAAAGTCATCTCTGCTTCTCATTTCTTATCATCTGGAAATGCATTTCTCCTTAGCTATGTCAGCAGTGCATGTATTTTTTTTTTTTTTTTTCCCTAACAGTGTCTCTCCCTTTCTCCCCAAATCCTATAGTCCCTGTTGACTGGAAACACCTCTTGCATCAAAGATAAAATCCCATGGACATTTAAATCAGTCTCTGAACTCTTATTTTTATCTTCATTTTTCTGTCTTTTTCTGAGTGGGTACCAAACTACGTTAACTGTGCTATTCTGTTTTCTCTTTGCTGGACTAGTTTTCTTTCCTCACCCTTCTTTTTTAGGTACTTTCTTCATCTGACTGCATGACTGTTTCTCTTGCATAAACTAATTTGGGTGTCTTTGCCAAAACTGGTACTGAATTCCCCTCAAAGGGGCTTGAAAATAAAAATAAGGAAATTAAACAGTGCTTGGTTTCTACAGTTTATGATCTTAATAGTGAGTGAAGCTGTCAGAATTACAACTCTGCTATATCCCCAGTGAGCACTGGGAAATAAACTTGAGCTATCTATACCCATATCTCTGTCTCTATACTTGTACCTATATATCTATATGTATGCCTGTTTTTCTATCTATCTATCTATCTATCTATCTATCTATCTATCTATCTATCTATCTATCTATCTATCTATCTATCTGTCTGTCTACCTATCTTTGCTTCATTATCTTTAAGAGGTATTTAGAGATCCATAGGAATTTTGTGAAAACTTGCTGCAAGGTAAAAATCAGAAAATCAAGTAATCACAGTTGTAATCGAGGAAAAAAGAGTTACATGTACAACTGCAAATGCTCTTAGACTCCAAATCCAACTGGGTTTAGGTGGGCAGGTTGGGGTGAGGACTTGAAAGCTGTTACTCTGTATAAATTACTCTGTATAACTTTGGTCAAAGTTATGTTGGAAGGCAGGGACCTAGAAGAAAGTAACCAACATGGCTACACCGCTAGAGAGGATAGAGAGGAGAGTTTTGAGATGTTTTGGGACAAAATAATCCAAAAGAGACTCTGGTAGACAGATTATTAAATTTAAATTATTGAACTATTTTCCATGCACTAGTACCTCTCTCCTACTTTGTTCTTAGAATAGCTTTATTATAGCCTATAGGGCTCACTTTTGTTGTGTGTGAAAGTGAGTTATTTTGTGCAAACTTGAGATGGGTAGTTGCATTCTATGTTGGGATTAACTCAATGCATGATCAGATTTATCAGTATGATGGAGTAGAAATTAGGGCATATCCTAAAGTAGAAAGCCCTAGGAATTAGCAAACATTCCTAAGAAAGTGTCAAACTTTCAAGGCTATGACAATGATGATGTTAAAACTAAGAATTCCATGTGGGAAAGTGGAGTTGATGTATACATATCTGGTTATAAGAATAAACAGAAAACTGCACTAAATTATATGTGTATATGGCATGCTATAGATTTAGGCTTGGAGAATTACAAGGTCCAGAGAAGAGAAGTCAGGGCTGTCCTGTGGGGGGTGTGTGGTGGGAGTGAGCTGTGGTTCACCTTCCACTTCCTCTTATTCCTCCACCTGTCAGAGCCATTTGTGGCTCTCCCTGGACTGTATGGCACAGGCCTGCCATAGCAGGGAGGCTCAGAGCCCAGTGCTCTTTGCTGCCCCAAAGAGGCAGGTGGAGGCAGCTCCCTGTGGAAGATGGAGACAGATCTCTATCCCTGGAAGAGCCACAGTGACTGTGGATGGGCTTTAGTTGAACATTCTGGATCATTTCATCTATTCTTCCTGTTTGCTGTGAGGTCAATTCTTTTTCTGTACTCTCTGTTGATGGGTCCATTTGCAGACATAAGAGGCAGAAAAAACCCAAAGTAATCCTAGATACTTCCCCCAATGTAGGCAAACTAGGTTTTGCACTATTACTCTTCCCATTTTAGCAGATCAACTGCTTAAACAAGCTGCTATCTGAGATAGACTCTCTCAGGAATAATGAGAACATCTCCCTTCTAGGGGAGCAGGGTCAATAATTTTATGTAAAGGTCTTAGAAGAATCCACAGTGGAATAGTAGAGGACTTCAGTGTAAAATCCCAAACACAGGTTCTCTGTCCTTGGAATGGGTTATTAAGAGTGTAGGATATATTGGGGAACAGAGGTACATGGTAATAATTCATCATTCCCTTTTCCATGTCCAAGTGTCTTCACCAATCCTCATTCTTAAAAATGATTCTTAGAGAAAATCTGACCCCTGGAAAATCTCAGTGGCTAAAACTGAACTCCGGTCTCAGGGAGCAGAGTCCCATCTGATGGTTCATATGCTTAAGATAAGAGATCCTGTGCCTTCCAGGGGATGGAAAATTCTTGGACCACATGCAGGGACCCTGAAGTTTCAGATGCCATTGAGGAGTCAGTTCACAGTAGTAGACTCACATGTAGGAAAAGAGAACCCCGAGAAGCTAGTCCTGAAGAGGAGACAGGTTGGGGCTCTCCCTTATCAGAGAGAGGATGATGTACCCTTTTCAGAAAGGGGCATTAAGAGAGACACTGCTGTCTAAGACATCCCTGTCTTGCGAGGGACAACTTCCTCAAAAAAGTAAGCTTAGAGAAAATATGAATTCTTTGTGGTAGTGGATTTGACCAAGGAGAAAAAAGAAAAGTCAGCACATTCCCCTGAATCAAACTGGATCAGTGTCCTTGTCTTAGCAACTCTTTGTCCCACCTGCCACCATTGGCACGACCCTCCACTCTGCAACCACTTAGATAAAAATCCTCTTTCTATGTAGCACAGTTTCTGTTTTCCTTACCCCACCTCCATTTTTTTCTCTAACAAATTGTTACTTCAAATAGGGGAGAGGTGTCTTTTTTCTCCTGGGTATTTGGAGCTAAGGTTTAGGGTACCTCAGTGGCTTAGACTTAAATGGAAGAAGCCAGTAGCTTTTGCTCTGATCAAATGCTTCTTTAGCCTCTAAAAGAAGACCCTCATTTACAAGGATAGTTTTGGGAGAAGCTTTATTTTGCCAATGTGGTTATTTTTGTTTCTGTCTTCATACAAGGTGCCACAGCAACAGAAGTCTAGTTTTAAAATTCTTTGTTGGGCATTCCATATGGAAAGTCTTATTTCTTTAAATCTAGATGACTGTTACAGCTAGGGCTCTGAAGAGGAATGAGCAGCAATGCTCTGCCAAATGATATTAGAAATTAATTTCTTTAGGATGTTCCAGAGACACATGCTAAGCCATGTCTCACTCATACTTTACCTTAAATAATTCTGGAGACCGAAATTCAAAGTTAAGAGTTAGTAGAGCCTTGTTTCCAAAGGCTCAGGGTGGAGATGAGGGATGGTGAGGATTATTTTCTTATCTCCACCAACTTCTGGCAGCTTCAGGCAGCTTCCTTGGTTTGAAGCAGTATTACTCTAATTTCTGTCTCTATTTTTTACATGGCTTTCTATTTTTCTCCATCTACTCTTTAAGAAGTTCATGTCCACCTCTGTTGGGATGGATCTGGCTGGGAGTCTGTATCTATCTGGATGGATCTACGGGGGAACACACAGTGGAAGTGTGAGCAAAGTGGCACATTGATGGAAGGTTTCAGAATGCCCTTCTCCATGTCAGTGAGTGATCTCAAATCTTATGCTATGGAGCTCAGAAAATTTATCGCCTATTTTAAAAGAAGTTATGTTGGGCTGAACATGAAACTGATTTATTATTAGCACAAGTCTCTACTTCCTTTTCCAAGAATATACAGATAGTGGAGATGGTTGTATTAAGGTTTACAAAATCAAATTTGCAAAAGGTCACCTTGCAGGACTGGCCTATACTGATGAATTTAGCTTTCACCCATACATTCTAAAATGTGATTCACAATACCTTTTTTGAATTGATGTTTTATCCTTTGTTGCCCTTCCCAATTGCAACATTAACACAGTAGTTGATCAGTAAATATTTGAGAATGAATGGAATGAATGAGCCATAAACACGAACTCTGGCTAACCTATCATGTTATCCTTTCATTACATCCCAGAAACACCTACCCAAGAGTCTTTTATTGTGATCAGGATGTGAACAGTAGGCCTGCAGATGGTGGAGATGTGTCTTGGACAAGGGAAGTGATCATCAGAACCTCACAGGGCTGGTGGTACCCAGGCTAAAGTACTCCTCAGCAAGGCTGTTCTGGTTCTCCTGTTTTAATTGTGTTCCATGCAATGTACTCTTTGTCAAGATAAAAGGACTCTTGACAACAAATGAAATCAGAAGAAGACAGCAATTTGCCATCCCTCCCTCTCAGCTGACTCCCATGAAGTTGGCCCATTAATATAAGAAACCACAAAGGAACCATAGTCTAGGTCCATGCCTGGGTCAGCTGGCTGAAGAGCACTAATAAGTAACCCTTTGGTCCCCTTTCAAAATTTCCCTATTGGTTCCCCTATTGGTCCCAGATTATACTATTGAGAGCTCAGTCAATCTCCCCAGCCAAGAAAGAAAAAAACAAATTTGCCCTTGGGAAGATAATCATTGCTGTGCCCATTCTATTCTGGATTGTCTTATTTCTTGGAGATGGCAACTGAACAGCACCACAGTAATCCTCGAGATTGAAGGTATGGTATGATGCCGTGGTCACTTGGGTTCTGAGGACACAGGAGGGCAGTGTGGGGGTGACTCTGGGAGTACTACACAAAACAGGAGACGAATCAGATACATGTTCCAGATGCACATGCTGGAAAGGTAACAGGGATCAAATACAGTAGAGAGGGTCCACAGGATGTGAGAGGACACAGCAAGAGAAAGGGTGGGGACAGCAAGGTAGGAAAGTCAACAGCCACACAGAGTATTCTCTGTAATCTGTTTTGATGTGCGTTCTATTTCATTGAATCTTCACAACAGCACTGACACCACTTTATTGTCTTCTTAGTGCACATATGAGTAATGTAGATTGATAGGCGATTTGGGACTTGTCCAATGGGCATCTGGGATAAGGAGGGCAAGTTGAAAGGTCAAGTAGTCAAATAGTCATTTTCACGGTAGGCACAAAGGGTCCTTTTTGCAGCTTGGTAGGAAAAATAGAAAAAAGCAAAACTGGGGCATAATATCCTTCCACAAATTACTGCAGTTATTTGATTTGTAGATGAATACGTAAATATTACTTTGGACTTAAATGCAAATAATGATTGGTAGGGAGCTGGGATTTTGTTTGTTATATCAGACTAGATCACTTTAGTATAAAGGACTTTGTAAAACTAGAGCTGAGAATTAAAGGTAAAGTAAATATTAATAGAGCTGAGGTAGGTACAACTGTCTGATTCAGGTGTGTGACTGAGAAAGGCCCAGAGAGACCTGAGGGCTAACACAGAACTTGGGAGGAAACCAGCGCACAGGGATTTTGCTCACCAGGTGTCATATAGATCAGTAGTTTTCAAGTTGAGTGCTGTGCCTTAAAATGTAAAAAAAGAGCATTAAATTAGGACATAAAACAAATTACACGTAGTGAGGATAGCGTCGTCTCATGAATTTTTGCTTTCATTTAAGGGCCCTTGTGTGCACATGTATACTGGATTATGATGCTAAACACATTTCATGGTCAGAGTTTAGTGTGTATTAGATTTTTGGGGGAAGTTCATTAAAAATTCATGACTGAATCCTATCTTTGCCGACTCAGGAGTTAATGGATGGTTCCCAGGAATTTGCATTTTTGATAAGCCCCCAGGAACCACACTTTGAAAAGTGCTGGTCTTGGGCTCTCCTTGGAGGAAGGAATCTGCTGGAGGATTCTTTGTAACTCAGTCCTACAGAGTAAAATAAGTAGAAATATATCCATCTGGCATATAGTTTTAAGGATCGTGCTTGTTAACTACTACCATCTCATGTTTCATTAAATATTACAGCCACAAACTTTGCAAAGCTTTTAAAAAGTTTTCATTTGTTTCTTATCTGGAGTCAAGATTTAAAGTTGGAGACAGGAGACCCAAAGTCTAGTGGAAGGTCTAGAAAATGCCAAAGACCAGGAGCTCAATAAATGCAGAAAATGAGTGGAAAGTAAAGAAAGGCAGAAAACCGTGCATTCTGAAGAATCCACCCACCCATCAACCCACCCACCCATCCACCCATCCATCCATCCATCCATCCATCCATCCATCCATCCACCCATCCACCCACCCACCCACCCACCCACCCATCCATCCATCCACCCATCCATCCATCCATCCATCCATCCATCCATCCATCCATCCACCCACCCATCCACCCATCCACCCATCCACCCATCCATCCATCCATCCATCCATCCATCCA
>JAGFMF010011464.1:532424-545758 GCA_019455555.1 Galemys pyrenaicus
CCTCCCTCCCTCCCTCCCTCCCTCCCTCCCTCCCTCCCTCCCTCCCTCCCAAGTGCTTGAGAGTTTCTTGATATGTGGCAGGTACTCAAGAACACTTGCTATTATGCCTGACTCCATTGATCCACAGCTGTTCGTGCGATGAATCCTGGATCAGGGATGTGTTTAGGTGAGTCAGGGTACCCTCCAGACATGTCTTTTGAGTAAATAGTAAGTGGCCCCCTGTTCTGAGGGTAAGCATCTCAACTGCTCAGCCTGCTATACTACTCTTCAGATTCTAGTGAGCTTGCTTTTCTGTCTTTATCTGTTTTAGCCACATAGAGAGACTATGTGTTGTAAAATATACCATCCACATTGTGGAAAAGTAAACCTCGGCTGTTGTGGCAGGTAAACTCCTATTCTGTCTTCGTGGGTTTGTTTGAAGATGATTTCTTTAGTAAGATTTTCCTATCTTCCCCTCCCTTCTTTCCATGGGTGCATGTTAATTACGCTCCTTAATGAATATCTTGTACACTATTAGGAAGCTCTCTGAATTGGTGTTTTGCTTATGTTTCAGGCTAATTCTTTATTTTCCTTATAAAAAATATAACTAGTCACCATTTACTGTACACATGATACATAATTATTTTTTAATTTAATGTTTTTTTTGAATTGAGGTAACGTTGGTTTACAGCACTGTATATGGTTTAGGGGAACAGGTTCCTATCTCTTCAGATCTATGTCACCACACCCTACCCACCACCAAATCACCACATTCCTTTATTCTCTATATACACCCTGTTCACCCACTTTATTCCTACCCTCATCTTATTGCCTCTTTTGGTAGCCTCAATTCTGCCCTCATATTTCTAGGGTCTGTTTTTGAACAGTTTAGTCAGCTCCCTTGTTTCTCTATATTCCACATAAGAGTGAAATCAACAAGGTATTTATTTTGTAATCATGACTACCCTTCATGTTAGTTTAAAGTAAACCCTCATTCACTTAGAAAACTTGTTCTGTTATTTCTAATAAAGTCAATTTAAGTCATGGATTTTGTACCCTAATTATGTTAGTAATATTTCAATGACTGTCCATTTTATAATTTCAGACTCCCTTTTTCCTTTATCCATCTTCCCTTCCCTCTCTCCCTACCTCCCTGTATCTTATCTTTCATTCCAACTTCTATCATCACAGGTCCTTTATTTATCAAGCAGGTGTGTCTTTTGAGAGTGGAGAAAGAAATAGGAATCATGGTTGTTGTGGTTAATTTAGGCAATGTTGAACTTTATTCTGACTTCCCAGCAAGGAGGACACAGGGCAGGTGACTGGATCTCCCTTTATCCACACCAGCTCAATGATTCCTTCTCCTCTGACTTGGCTAAACTTTGTGCCTTTTTCCTTGGGCTTATAGTAAGATTGGTCTTCTTAACTCCAATCTCTGTAGGAAATTGGTATGGGAATATCCCTCTCTCTCCATTCTCTCTATCCTCTCTGTTCTCTCAAGCTCAGTTCCTTAGTACCCTACCAGAACAGGTGCTTCCATGGACTTGGCTCTCAGGAACCTCCAGAAGAGAGGAGGTGTTGGTTTGCCCTCACCCACACCTACTCACTTCCAGGTCTATGTCCAGCACTCTCCTGTCCCCCTGGGGACAGAGAAGGAGGATTTCAAAACTGTAAAATTTACCCTCTTGGTTGCAAAAGTACTAATCAACTTAAATGATGGTGGACTTTTAAATAGATTCAGATTCGACTTGCCTCCTCTTAAACAATTCCTTTGGGAGTTGAATGCTTGGAACAGAGCACATTTTCTTTCTGAATACCAGGGGTGCCATCATAGTGACCCACAGGTCTTCTTTTTCCTCTTTTAAAAGTTGAACAGTTTTGTTTTTATTATTTAAAATTTTAACTTATTCTCTTACATCTTTGTTAACTTTGGGATAGTATTTGGATTCTTCCCTCCCTTGTAGTTTCTGTATTTCTCCCACCACCTTAGCACCTGTGATCCATCACCACAGTCCCATACATCTTTATTTTAGTCCTTGGATGTGGCCAACAGGGACTTGGGGAATGAAGAGAAAGGGGTACTGGGTAATACTTTATATTGTTAACAACAGTGTCTGTAAGCACGAAACGCTGCATACTTATCTTTGAATATTGCTCTAGTTTGAGCAGCACGCCTGGCAAACAATTGGAATACCATAATTGTTTGACCTGGAAAGTTTTAAGTGATTTCCTAAGTGAATGTGTCCAGATTTTAAAAGGCTCTGTCATCTCTAGGAACTTTGCCATCTCTGGCTGAAGTCAGAGGTTCTTGCAAAAGAGCAGATCCCCTTCTTGGTGGCTTTGGATAATAATGTCAGGGTAGAAGCTGGAAGTACTGTGACCACTGCCTGACTAGGGAATCTAAGGAAAAGATTTCCAGTGATTCTTGTTCCCAGTTCCCTTTGTCAAATGACTGGTGACATTGTATGATTTTAAGTGTCCTTTATCTCTATTTTATGATTCTGTTGCTCCTTTTTCACTAGTTCTCTGGCTTTAGATAAATCAGTTATTAACCCACCTTGGGCACTCAACTAAATAATGAAGGATCTGAACAATATACTTTATAGCCATTCTTCTGTTCATTTATTCAACAGCAAATTTTTGTGTGTCCAGGAGTCTACTATAGCTTCTGCTTTAAAATTCTAGAAAAAAAAAAAGATGCTGGGTAGTGGTGATGAGTTTTAACATCTATAACTGCAAATTTGGAGTTTTGGGGTGGGGATGTGCAGTGTGACTTGTCCGTTGGTGTTTCAGATGGGACTTTCTGTTGTTTCTTTGACCTAAAGGCCACGGGTGTCATTCCTCCCTTGTTCCAGGGAATTTGAGGTCAGCAGGAGTGTTTCAGAGGCAGCGATTTCACAAGATGAAAGACAACGTCTACACTCCAGATTCTGTGCCCCGGTCCAGTCAGAATTACTCCACTTTCTGCTGGCAGACCTCCATGTTTGAACTCTTCCCAGAAACAACATACTTGGCGAGTTAGAGAGGGGCTCTCAGCAACAGAGACATTAGTTCAAGTCCTTCTTGGTACATCTTGCCTCATTAACAAATTAATTTTTCCTCCAACAAGCACCGGAAGTCTGTGGGCACTATCATTCTGGGAACTTCTTGTGGGGAGGTCATGGGCAAGAATGTCCACTTCTCCCAGGTACTGGAAGATACTCTGCCTCATGTTATCTTCTCACAGGACTGTGTTACCAGCCTTTTCTGAGTCAGGTCCATGATAACTCCTCTTGGTCAACTATTGAAACTCATTGTGTGCCAGGTATGGGATATGAGTGAGAGAAGCAGATTTTTTTTTAATGCAAAATTAATTTCTTTTAGAAGTTCCTGGTCAGGAATAGAGAAAAATACAAAGAACATTACCAAAGACGAGGTGATTAGTATAATTCTGAACAGTAGGTTATAAAGATGCAGAGGGCAGGATTGACATAAAAGTTGACAACTGAGTACAGGAAAAGAGACAACAGAAAGTTGTCTAAGTAGGTATTTTTGAGGAGGAGGACATGTGAGGGCATGTGAGGGTGCATTCTGGTTTAGGTTTAGAGCTGGGAGTTAAGCACCTAAGCCAGGTGACCAAGAATACATGGTCAAAATCATGCCTGGATGCAGTTCTTATAGTGCCCAGTCCATTAGTTTCATTAGTAATAATAATGCCACATTATTTTTCCTAATCCATTACATGAATAAGTTATAGCTTTACATATACCATTTTAATAGAACCCTGTTATTGTTGCTAATTGGAATAGGTATCCATAAGACTGGGAGATATCTATCAGAGTAAAATTCAGCTGGTAATGAAATGTTACTGTTGGAAGGGTT
The DNA here is from genome assembly GCA_019455555.1 of Galemys pyrenaicus. Taxonomy (NCBI): domain Eukaryota; kingdom Metazoa; phylum Chordata; class Mammalia; order Eulipotyphla; family Talpidae; genus Galemys; species Galemys pyrenaicus. The sequence continues at coordinate 536,265 of JAGFMF010011464.1, forward strand.
TTTAAAGCAGTCTTCGCTAACTTGCTTCTCTAGAGAAGAGCCCTAAATAGGTCAAGTAACTTTTAAGAAACAGGAATCATGTAAAATGCTCAGGTCACACTGTGAACCTCATGTGTAGAGCCAAGGTCACTTGGTCCTAAGGTTTGAGAGATTTTCACTAAACAGCCTGCCTTTCTGGGCCTGGGGCTCAACCACTTCTATTTTAAGAGAGATGCTCTTCAAGGACATGTGACAGCAGGAGGACAACTTAAATGCTGCAGAGTGTCTGAGAATAGGTCTTGTTTTGGAGGAAGGAAGAGAGGGAGAGCACAAGAAGTCAGCCCACAGCAGTATCTTTGTCAAGCAATGCCTGTTGATAACTGAGGTTTCAATTCAGAATCAGCTCTCCTCTCTCTCACCCTGGCCGATAGAGTAGCCAGACAGTAAACTACTTAATTTAAATTATGTTCTCATCTCACTGAGTATGGGACACAATTCTCTTGTATTTTCTGATAAGGCTGATAATGAAGCGATCAGTCTATAGAATTCCCCAGTGGCAGTGAAACTGCATTTGCATAATGATATTATAGCGTCTGTCGAACCCGCTAGCAGTGATCCATCCATATGCGAGAAATATAGGTCAGCAAAGATGCAGCAGCAATGAGAGAGGCAGGGCTATTCACTTATTAGAGTAAGAAAGGTCTTCTCTATCCTTTAGCTCAGCACGACAGAAATAAATGTAACGGAATGGATCAGGGGATTCTATTGGCTTTTGAACAATCAAAGGCGATGCATCAATTCTGTCTCATGGTTTAAATTCACTTCAAAGTCTGCTTAACCCTTTCACTTCCATGGCACAGTAGCCCAACTACACTTTTCTACATAACTCAGAATTGCTAGTGTGCTCCAACAATATGAGAGAGCAGGAGTCATAACAGCACATTGGCAAGGTAGGGTGGGGTTTGGAGATAAGGGAATTAGCTACTATAATTCTGCCTGTGTTTCCTCATCTCTAAGATCTGTGTGATTTGCAGTCCACACATATGGTTCATTTTTTTAAAATTCTATTTATTGTTTTTATTCTTTTAGTAACTCGTTATTCACCATCCTTTACCTGTACTCTTCTTTCCACCATGTCTCTAAATCATGTTTGCAAGATAATAAATCTTATTTTACTTATAAGAACGGTACATTTGCCAGTGGCAAATATCTTGCTTTGCTTTTCCCCTAGAAAGCATGTGCCCCCCAATTTACTCAGGCAGTACACATGGGTGGTGGGCCTTATAACACTCTATTTAATTGAATTGCAGTTCTAGAATCACGACAGAATTAACTCCAAGGAGACTGAGGGATGTTAAGAAATCACTAAGGTCACTGTAGAGCCAGGATCAGTGCCACTACAACATTTGGGGAAATGACAAGATATGCTATAATTAAAATTCTAACACCATGTGCGTATTATCTGAACTAAATATGGACTGTTCTGTTATTTTTACCCATTTTAAAATCGTAATGTTTTTATCATTTAAGAATATGTGCTTCACCAGGATGCCAAGAAACTGATTATCCTGCTAATGGCTTAATGGCTATTAACAAATGGAAATTGATTTTATATCACTGTGTGTATACAGATGAAGTGAGAGAAAGGATAGTATATAGAAGAAAAGATATATTTGTTGGCATGTTATCTTTCTAGTGTAGTAAATAGACATTTTAAATTAATCTGAAAAATGCTCAGATGACGTACACATAGGGATGGCACCCACACGCCATATTCACTCATAACATACTCAGACATCTCATGCCTCAGAAGTCTCAGGCTGTAGTCGCCTACAGGGAGGACAGCATTTCAGCATAGCTGGAAAACTTTATGTATGAGAGTGACTTCAATGTGGACAGTGTTTGTGGACAAATGATTTGGTTAGCACAAGGTTGATTTCAAAATGCTAACACACGCACACACACACACACCCCTGATTCTTGGCTCAAGTTACCAGGACTGCTCAGCTTTAGTTAGCTCAACTTGTGGCTAGGGAAGGAACTTGAGGTTTGAGCAGTTCCCAGGAACTCTGGAAGCTGGATTAGCCAAAATGAAAGAGTTGGACTAGGTTGGAATACAAAAGTTTATTTATCTTCTGGTTTAGACCTCAGTCTTCTTTGTTCTTGATCTCTCATCTCTGGGCTCCCTTCCATCATCTCCAGGCTCTGCAACTCTTGCCAGTCTGGATCTTGGCCACAGACTGGAATCAATAAAGAAAATGCCTAAATTTAAGAACATTCAAATCCAAACTGCAATAAATCACTGCCACTACACTAGAGAAGAAAAGAGGTATATTTTCCTTTCAAAACTATGTCTGAAAATTTTAAGTTGCCTGCCCATCATATAGAACCATGAGGTCATGCCTTGAATTTCAGCATTTCTGCCCATCCTGCAGCCAGTGTGTCCATAGTGGGAGAGTCAGAGTATTTCTGCTGCTCTAATTATTTTGCCTTGCTGACCTGGGTCTGATGATGGGGAACAATTTGTGAGGCATTTGGTCCAAGCAACTTTAAACCTGGTATTTTTATTTGGAATAAAAACACCTTCCCCAAACCTTTAACAAAGATGTTCATAGATTTTCATGCACGCAACCACCACGTGACACTGTTCCCTTAGTCTGATTGCCTTGTTTTAGAGAGCAAATAAAAAAAAAATTGGGATTGAAATGCTAGTGAAACCATCTGTTTATTAATTGTCTAAAAGACTTAAGAATTGCCCCCAGAATCTTGGAGAGAAATGAAACTTGGAAACTCCTTGTTGTTATCTATTGTGTGTCAAAATTTTGTAGCAGCTGAAATGTCACCATTTTTCTTGGAATAATGTTCTGGCATCATTTGGCTGCTTTATTTTAGCTGATGATTTTAATTTTATATCCAATTATTTCTGACAGTGTTTCTTATCTAGCACGTGAGAACTTTGTGGGAAATTATTTGGATTATAGGTATTTTCTTCTACGGTCTCATTTTACTTAGCGTAGTGGAGTATGGGATAAAGGGGTGGGGGGGGGGTTGGCTTTGTACTAATCATTGATTTGGTATTTTCCAAGAATGATGGCTTGCTTGCTTCAAAGGCATTGCTGGCCAACTTTCCACAAAGGCAGCTGATATCTGACTAAGGACTTAAAGAAATCTCAGTGACCTCATGACTCATTCTACCTCCTTCTCGATGTTTTTACTATTACATTGATGTGGGTCACTAACAATGGAGGCGAATGAGTTCAGTTCAAGCTAACTCCTTCATTGATTCCCCTGTGATACAACATTGCCCCACATTTATCCTCTATCATTGACTTGGGAGTAGATAAAAAGTTTAAAACAATTTTTGAAATTAGCCTTCAGAGCAGAAAATATACATTTCATATTTGATACTAGATCATTTCCTTGCTTAATTTTTTTTTAATATGGGGGGAGTGGGGAGGCAGGAGTGGGAGAAACTTTTTAAATTGAAGCTATCATGGGTTTGGAGATAACCTATTAACACTGTTTACTATATCATTTCATTGAGCTATTTGTTTACATTTAACCAAATTTCAAGCTAATTTGCATCTGTAGACACTGTTAGGTTTTCTTGTGCTTTCTATCATGCATCTTTTTATGAAAAGACCTGCAAGTAAGGGAGTGTGAGAAATAAGTTCTTATAAGAACTGTTTTTCAAAAAACAAATGAAAACCATTTAGTTGTGACACTTATAAAAATGAATAATAAAAAATAGAAGAGAAAAATGTGGATTTAATATTTGACATGCATAATAGTTGCATTGTAGAGCAGAGGTCAGCAAACATTTTTTTAGTCTTTGTGGGTCTAGAAGCAAAATCCAGGTTATTTTGTAGTTTTTGATAGAACAAAAGAAAACAAATTTCCAACTGTTTGTGATTAAACTAAAAATAAATGAGAATATATTATAACCGAGAGTACATACATGTATTAAATAGGCATACTTGAGGGGGTTTGTGTCCACCAAATCAGAGATGTCCACATCCTGACCTCGGGGACCTATGAAAGTGCCCTTTTTTATAAATAGGATGATATAATATATACCATCGTATCCTATTTTACACACACACACACACACAGACACACAATATATATCCTATTATCCTATTTTACACACACACATAATATATATCCTATTATCCTATTTTATACGCACATACATATATATATATATAAAGATACACATATATCTCCTTAAATATATGGAGGTATATTTAAGGAGCTCAAGATGACATCATCTGATTTAAGGTGGGCCCTAGAGCAGAGGTCGGGGTGATACAGACACCAGGAGCTAAAAGAGGCAAGGAAGGATTCTCCCCTGGAGACTTAGAGAGAGCCTAGTTTTGTAAATACTTTGATTCTGACATCACTGTCAGAGTATAAATTTCTATTATTATAAGTTCCCTGGTTTGTACACTTTACTATAGTGGCCTCAGGAAACTGATACATACTAATGAGAAGAATGGAATTAACCTTTTAGGACATGATAACACTTCACAGAATTGGGGTCTAAAGTTAGTGTTTCCGATCATCAAAGTATTAAAAAATGTGCATTATAAAAAGCCTTCTTAGCTGGTAGTGCTTATCAAAACAGACAATAAACCAGATTTAGCCTATGGGTCTTCATTTAACTGTTACAAAGTTTCCTTCTCCATTTCACTGATGCTGTGTATCTCCTTTTTCCACATCTAAATCTTTGTCCATTTTCTAATTGTAAAATCTCAGCTTTAAATGCTGTTTTTCACAATTTTTTCTTGTGAAAGTAAAATGAGATCTGTTAAATAGAAGGTGATGACTGGGCAATAAAAATCTGCAAAACTCAGGGAGCAGGAATGAGTGTGGGTTGGAGGCAGCTGGACTGCCAGAGAGAACATGAATTTTTTGGGAGTTGGAATGTGAGAAGAAAGAAACTGAAAAGAAACTGCTGTCTGCCATGAGCCCTGTTCATACTCCAGACAACTGTGGCCAGCAGTTTGGTGTGTTGACAGCTGCCAGCTTCACCTCCTTACAGTTTTCCCTCTTACCCCCTTCCTTAGCTTTAGAAGGTCCCATTGGCTTCTCGGGGAATTGGGCTTACCAGGGATGCCTGAGCTGAAATGGCCATAGAAAGTCTTTCCCTGGAAAAGGGGCCACTGGCACTTTACACCTTGTGCCTCTTACCTGAGTCTCTCCTCCTCTGTGACCTAACTGTTCCTGTTACCTTGCATTATTCTAATAAACCATCTGTTAATTGCTTTCTGAATAGCATCTAGATGTAGTTTTTAGGTGTTTTGTAAAACCTACTAACTTTATTTTGGATATTCTTTAATCGAATATTTCACACGTTGGTCCTTTTTCAGGGACGTGCTTGCTTCAGCTATTTACCAGTTATGCCATTTAAAGTGAAGTTGCTGAAGCCAGATCCAGAACCTATGGTTGTGATGATCGTAGGATTAGATTTGGGAAGACAGATTTTGGGAAGCAGAGATGTGAAAAAGGCTAGGAGTTGTTGCAGGGGAAGTCATTATTTCATGTTATAGTGAATAGTAAAGATTCCAAAATCCTAGAAAAATGGGAAGAGGAGGTCACAGAGGATCTTTTTTTTAGCTAAGAGCACTTACAGAGGTAGATCAGGGAGTCCTTTGAGACTACAGCTTTTATCAGCAGATAGTGGCAGCATTTATTTATTTATTTATTTAAAGATTTATTTTATTTATGCATACAAGCACTGGGGTACAGGCCAGAGGTATGGGGATGGTGAGAGGATTCACCACAGAGAGCAGGGAGCAGAACAGGCAGATCAACRGAAGTACACTGCTGAGGGGAGCAGCGGGCACAACAGGAGAGGTCTGCCGCGCCATGTGGGTCCCCTCCCTGGCTGGCAGCAGGGATCGAACTTGTGCTCCAGTGGCTGCGGTTTGCTTCACAGTGTGTTGCTTAACCCACTGCGACACCAGGGAGGCCCTAGTGGCAGCATTTAAATTGTAATCCCTACATTAGGTTTCCTGAATTTTCTTTCTTAGTAGTTAAAAGGGGGTGGACAAAATGTTGGAATGGCTATATAGGAGACTAGATGACAGTAAATAAGCTGCACTTGGCTCACTGGGCGGTGGTGGAGGGTGGGTTGGCAGCCCTCCATCAGTGTGGCCTGAAGTCAGGGTCTCCTGCTCTCCTGTAAGGAACTCTCATGCACCTAGAGTTTGTTTTTCTTAAAATTTTGAGTCTTGCTTTATCACACTGCGTGTTTCGGAGGTATGCGATCATACTTTTTTGATACGTTACTATACTGCACCTATCACTGATTTGTACCTATATGTCAACTATCTAGCTGACTGGTGTAATCAATAAATATAGACAAAAAGAAAGTCAAACAAGGTGAGGGAATATGTCAGTGGAGATTCAGAACAATAATTGTAAGCACACAATGTGACGATAATCTGAGATACAGCTCCTACCTAGTGTTCATGTATTGGAGTTCCCTGGGTTACTTACCTGAACAAGATAAGGTGCATTCTAGTTACTCTTAGTCCTTGTATCAGCCTTGCCTCCATGCTCCCTTCTTTCATTTCTACAATCGGGAAGTTAACGAAAGAACAAAGTCTGCTCAGAGGGTTGGACCTGAAGCGCAAAGGTTGAATAGTATCAGGGCCGAACCATGCTCATATTTGGAGACATTGTCAGGTGTGATTTATGGCCTCTAGTGCTTCTCTGTCATTGATGAAATGTTTCCAAACTCTTTTTGGATTAACATAAAGAGAAATTTAATTTATATACCTTGTTCATTTTTTATTTAAGAGGCAGGCTGATTGACTATCTTAAGGTATTAGAAGTCCAATAAATGATAAGCAAAATTTCACATTGAGAGTCTGCATTATAATAATTAAAATAAAAAATTCAAATCATTACTCTTGGGAACCAAGAGCATGTTATACATTGATTGGACGTGACATTAATTCTAGAGAACTACTTTGGTAACTCATCAAATACTTTTTAAATGTGAGCATGTATACGTCTAATAACTTCAGATTTTAGATGAGGTGACTGAAGCCAAAGAATATAAATGACTTCCTAGATGAAGTTTTGGCTACTAGAAAAGCAGAACTACAGCTCAGGGACTCTTGATGTGCAAACCTATCCTTTGTTTCAGAACTCATGGTGGTAGAATTGGTGTTTAGAGAAGGCCGGGGAGGTCTGGAACCCAGGCCCTTCACCATTACCTTCCACTTCCCTCTCTGAGTAAACGTGCCTTGCACTGTTCACTGCTGACTCCTTTCCTTCAGTTGTGGAGGAGACTTTCAGCCTGTTCTGAAAACACCACCCTCTAACAAAATACAAATGAGAATTGTCACTTGCTTCATACATTGAATCTACCATCAAAAATAGACATAGCTACCTGAAAGGTTTACAAAGAGGGGTAGAATTCCTAGATTTGCAATTCTCTCTCTGATCTGAAATTAAATTTGGGGATAATCTAATGAGTCTTTTCACCCATGCAGGGAGGACTTTCAAAAATGTGTGACACCAGTGATTCTGGTTAAGATGCTGCACAAGGCTTAATAAACTGTACCATTTCTCACCTCTCACCTGCAATGAACACATATGGCCCAAGTGTTCATGGGAGAAAGGTGATTGACATCTCAGAATATGATTTATTTCTAAATTGAATTTTTCCCTTTCATAAAGAATACAGATTAATTTTTCATCAAGTATATATGGAGATATCTTGAATGATATTTTAGAAAGCCTCACATATATAGGATAATTTGCCTGTACTTTATCACCAAATGAAAATGAAATGCTAGTTTGGGGGCCAAAAAAGACCAAGGCAGTTGAATGACTCACTTTCGAAGCTTTTCTGTTCAAATGTTTTGCAAACTCATTTGCAGCTGGGTTGCCGCGAGTTCCTTGCATGTCTGTCTAATGAAACTCATGCTGAAAATCTCAGTTGGAAGTTCAGGGAATCAGGGTCATTCATCAAACCTCGTCATAATTATTTAATAAGCAACATTAAATGTTCAGTCAAGTCTTTAACTCATCAGTTCAGTTATCACAGTTTAGTGCATGCAAACATCATTTACGAGGTTTCCTGCTGAACGATAGAGGATACAAATAAACCCCATAAATTAAACCAGCCCTCAAAATAACCTTTTCCTGCCTGCCTGCCCCCTGCCTTGCCTTTTTCATGCTTGAAAGGGGCTCCTCAAATGGGCTTTCTCATCAGAGACATGGTGGTTCTGGGCTTGGGGACAGGTGGGAGTTTATTTAGCTAGTGTCTGCAAGTGTGTGCGCGCACGTGTGTGTGTGCATGTGCTTGTGTATAGACTGTTTGGTCACCAATCATTCCCAGCTGTCCAAGGCTTCAGGTGATGAGCTGGTGCCTTTGTGCCCATGCTGATGAGAGAAGTAAGTGTTTTGTGAACACTGGCTCTTTCTTTTTCCCCCCTCATAATTGGGAGACACAGACTAAAGGGTAGCATCATTTTCAGGGTCAGAGGCAGGAAAATTGGTGCAGTTGAGAAGGAAAAGTGACAAGCAGCCCTTAGAATCCTTAACGCAGAGGTCCTCAACTGAACTTGGGCTTACAAATGTGCTTTTTGTTTTTAAAAAAATTATATATATTTTACATCCTCATTCATTTTTGTACAGTGTTTGCTTTCTTTTCTAAGGTGTAGGCCCCATAGAATTTCCAGCTCCAGTTCTCCCCATGCACCATCACCATAGTCCCTTGTGCTCTTCTTGTCCTCGTTTTGCAACACCTCCCTGTGGGTGTGAGGTGGCCACGTGAATTCTGGAGAGCTTTTCCCAACTTCCCACTTAAGCTCTTGAAAGTAGCTCAGATAACGAATGCATATGCCTTTAGGAATACTTGCAGTTTCAAGAAGTAAAACGAACAGAGGAGGGCTGCTCCTGCTTCTTTTCATTCTGTGGAGCATGTGTAACTGGCTGCGAATATCTGAATTACATTTAAATGTTGCAACACATGTCCAGTCCTAGACGTCACCAGCGTTACCAAATCATCTAAGCCAGATTCTGTGTTAAATTTCAAAAGTCTGTCTGCATCATGTTCTCCTCCATCAAAATAGCAAAAAAATAAAAGAAAAAAAATCAACATTTTCAAGACGGGGGGGAAAAAGAAAGAGCCAGTGTTCAGAAAACACTTCTTTCATCACATGGGCACAAAGACAGCAGCTAGTCACCTGAAACCTTGGACAGATGTGAATGATTGGTGGCCAAACAGTCTCTACACACGCACACACGCACACATGCATGCACTCATGCACACACAGACAGTTGCTAAATCAGAAATCTTGTAACCATTCTCTTTTTGGAGGTGTAAGAGAACCTCAGTCTTCTTTTACCTTTTGATTCTAATATTATAGGGTAGACATGGCAAAGATAGCTTTTTTTTTATTTTTTTCCTTTTTTTTATTAAAATATTTTAAAATTTACATATACTTGCCATTAATTGTAATCCCCATGTATTCCCCATCACCATCTCACCA
>JAGFMF010011464.1:546653-598220 GCA_019455555.1 Galemys pyrenaicus
AGGATAACAAATGAAAGAGGACAAATCACAACAGACACAGCAGAAATCGAAAGAATAATTAGAGAATACTATGAAAAGCTATATGCAAACAAATTCAACGACCTAGAAGAAATGGACAAATTTCTGCAACTTTACAATCACCCAAAGTTAGATAAAGAAGATATAGACTTTTTAAACAGCCCAATTACAAGTAGAGAAATTGAAACGGTCATCAAAGATAGCTTTAGAGAGTAAGCTGTGATATCTAACTTAGCCAAACAAGTGATAAATCTCTCGAATACCCTTGGGGATAACTAGCTTCCTCTTTTATATTTGCCATAGCTTGATACACTTTTGGTATTAATGGGTGGGAGGTATGACTATGTCACCGAAGAATCTACAAACTGATGTTATCGTTTTCTAGTGTAGTATGCAATCTGCCTTTACAGCTCTCACTTCACGTTTTCAGTTTTTCATCACCATTTTTTCTTTCAAATCAATATATATCATTGTTTTCACCACTATCCTAAGATCATCAGGTCTACTTGTGACAGTACAGACTGTCATTAGGAATAAGATTTATATAATATAAAAATGGGAGTACTGTGTCATTTGAAAACAAATTATCATTCGCTTATGTCTTGTGGCAAAATTGCCTTTAAGCCAATTAGTTATATGGTGAGAATATTTCAGGTAATATACTTGCCTCAAAGATACATTAGTGAAGTTAGTGAAGATGGAGGAGATACAAAGATACGTTAGCAAAGAAGTTAGTGAAATAATGGGATGTAAGACGCAAACATCTGATGCAGAAAGCACTAGTGGATTTTAAACATCACATTGTAAAATAAACCATAAGCAGAAACAGTTTAGGTTAATTTTTTTGTAATGAAGATGGTCAGTAAAGTAGTGTTTTTTCATTATCAAAATTATAGGCTCAATAAACAATGATGCTGCTTCAAGTTACTTGAAAAAGTACAGAAAGTTTTAGTGGACAATTAGCTCAGCCAGACTTGAGTGTGATATAGAGGGTAAATGGCCATTTCACTGTAAGTTTTCCTTCCACTGCACAGTGTTAACGAACATTAAACCCACATTTGTCAAGAACACACAATGTGGCAGGCTATAGAGCTAGTGCATAGAATCTCCACAGAGGCCCTGCAGGATCACCGTTGCTGTTACATTGTCCTTAGCAACAGTGAACTAAGACACTGACATTCAGTACATTTTCTGAAAGAACTCAGCTTCTAAGAGTGGGGCATTGGACAAACGTAGGGTTTCTAGTGTCAGGATAGGTGTACTTGGCCAATATATACTAGCCTAAAATCAACTGAGTGTAATTTATTTATTTTTTTAAAGATTTTATTTTATTTATGCATACAAGAGCTGGGGTACAGGCCAGAGGCATGGTGTGTGTGTGTGTGTGTGTGTGTGTGTGTGTGAGAGAGAGAGAGAGACAGAGAGAGAGAGCACATGAGTGAGCGAGCGAGAGAGAGAGAGGGGGGGGATTCACTAGAGCCAGACTGGGGAGCAGAACAGGCGGATGCACTGAAATACACTGCTGAGGGGAGCAGCAGGTAGGGCAGGAGAGGTCTGCTGTGCCATATGGGTCCGCCTCCTCCACCCCTGCAGTAGGGGATTGAACTCTCCTCTGGAAGCACCAAAGTGAAACACTCAACCCCTTGGGCCTCCAGAAAGGCCCCCAAGTGGAATTTATAAGCATACTCTAGATAGAGGCAAACATTACTACTTTATAATTTATCAAACTTGAATATCTTTCCAACTCTTTCTTCTGTGCCTCTCCAGCCCCTGACTCAGTGCTCTAAGAAGAATTCTCTCACAATCCCGAATGTACATTCTTATCTGCATCTTTTCAAATAGCCTTCAAACTCGTTCTGTCTAATCAAATTGTATTGTTCCTTCACCAGCTAGCAAGAAGTCCAGTTCTTTCAAAAGACTCAAACTGTTTCAGCCCCAGACTTATCTCTCCACCTAACTGCTACTGAAGTTTCAGTTTGTACTGATCTTTTAAAGCATTCTATGAGTTAAACTTTTGGTTGCTCAAATCAATAAGGACAAAAAGCTCTTTGGGGTTCCCCCAATTTTTAAAAATAAGAGTTTTTGAAACTGGGCCTTCCTGGTGGCCCAAGGGGTAGAGTGCCATACTGTGGGGCTTCTGTAGCCAATGCAGTGGTGAGTTCGATCCCCAGCCAGGGAGGAGACCCACATGGCACAGCAAACCTCTCCTGCCTCTCCCATTGCTCTCCTCAGCAGTGTGTTTCAGTCAGTCTGCCTGTTCTGCTTCCCGCTCTGTCTCTGGTGGATCTTCTCAGTCCCCACACCTCTGGCCTGTACCCAAGATCTTGTATACATAAATAAATAAATCTTAAAAAAAAAAAAAGAGTTTTTGAAACCAAGAAGTGGTAAAATTGCCATGGATTTGTCCGAGGCCTGTGCTAGGCTCATTTCTGAGTATGACCTTAATAAGGATTCATTATTATGCAACCCAAGAACCTAGGATTTAGGTTTTTCTAATTCAGGAAGCTAGTGCTTGGTGACCTGAGGGAATTTGATTAAAATTAGGTTGTTTTCTCCTTGGATTTTTTTCTGATTTCTTTGTCACTTTTATTTACTTTTCTTTGAATTTTCCCTCATTTTTAAATATTTCTAGAGTAATTTAAGATTTTTCGCATGGTTTATTTTCATTTTCATTTTTTTTCTTGTTATTTTCCTTTATTTGGCTTGTTAGTATTATTAATTTGATCGGACAGAGTGTTTTCATAAATCATAATGATCAATTCTTCAGGTAGACTTGCCCTGACTTTTTTTAGACTAAGATTTGCATCAACTTTTCTCAACTTTAAACTGAAAATGGGACACCTCCTTCAAGACTAGCAGTCCAACTTGCTTTACAGACACTCAAATAATTACTCTTGAGGAAGAGACCACTATTAGCAAGTATAGTTTCCTTGTGATTTTTGACAAGGTTAACTTTGTCAAGATGAAGTTGTCCCTGACTACAAAAACCCCTAGGAAAATGCACTGATATCATTCAAGTGCTACAGATGGAAACCACTGGGGACTCTGATGAGCCCGAAGTATGATAAGGTGATGGCCACCAACTGTACTTGGGCTACAGGAATCTGAGTTGGAGGGCTATAGCATCACCTAGAAGGCTCCAACCTCAGCTGATCCCATCAGCAGCTCTCCTTCCTACTCAACGGGAATAGCAAAAGGTCTCTTTCAACTCAAAGCTGAAAAGTTTCAGCATGTCTTTATCTTATTGTAAGAATAGAGAAAATCAGGCTCCTGTGTATGTCCAGGAGACTAGTTGAAGTGCCTGCTGTTCCCCTGCCTTGCCTGGAGGGGAAGACCACTCCTCCCAGCCAAATTCCCAGTGTGGTTTTGCTGCTTGCCCTCCATCTACACCATCATTGGCAATGGTGGGACTTGGATGGAACCAGCTCACAGGTTAAAGCCTTCATCCCAGACAAATACAGATAAGCTGTCAGCAAAATTTGCCCTACTGCGTGACCTTTCTCTGACAGCAGCCAGGGCTGCCAAGGAGCCAGTGGTAGGTTCTTCAACAACTCCAACATTATATGCACACATCTGTGTTTAAAGTTGGTTAGAAAAAACATGAAACTGAAAACTGGTGCAGATGAACCTCAGATGGCAGGCAACTGAAGCAATAGGCAGCAGAATGGTGGGAAGTCAAGTTGAGGTCCCTACACTTTATGTAGAATATGAAGGTCATGAGCACCCTGGACCCATAGATCAGTCAGGTGCAGGGCGTAAGCACCTACATGTGGAAACTGTGCAAGTAGTATGTATAGTCTGTGCTCTGTGCATGCACATAGCCCAGAACAAGAGGACTTCGCAGAGGAAGAAGGTGTGCGAACTTTGGTGTTATCCTCTAGAAAGTGTTCAACTTTGCCTGTAGAGTACCTGGTACCTCCACGGCCTTCAAAAACATTATCTTCAAAATAACTATTGAGCTTTAGTTCTAAAGAACTACCAAAAGCCTCCTGGAAAACAGGAGAACAGGAAAAACAGGCCCTACTTGTGACAAGATTATTATGCCTGCGTGGCATTTCAGAAACTGGATTGGTTTTCCTGGACCACATCTCCCCTTCCCTGTTCTTGTCTGGGTTTTTTTTTTTTTTTTTGTCCTTATCTGTGAGACAGGGGAAACAGTCATTTCTTCCAAGCATATAGTAAGATGCTTCAGAAAGATGTGCCATGGGTGTTCTGTTTGGCATCATAACCTGCACAGAATTAGGACTCTATTACTCCAGTTTAAGAAGCACACTGTAATATAGTATTTGGAGTTAATTAGAAAAACTAAATGGAAAAATGACACAAGAGAATTATCACTGTAACCCTCACCAGCGACAAATTATTAAAAGTGGTCCTAAGGAGATATTTAAAAAGAGATATTAAAATGGTTCAGAAGGAGTCATTTTGTGTCATGGAAATGTAGAAAATGTGAATTACCACCTGTACGAAATCCCTTAACATTTTCAAAGGGACCAGTGGTAACATTTGATCTTGTTGCCCTATGTTAATTATAGGTAAGATATCCATAGTGGGATAATGAAGTCCCGTGAACCAGATTATCAGGAGTCAGAAAAGTGGCAAGAGTGTGGTTACCCAAAGCAGTTTAGGGGTGCTTAATTGTGTGGTAGATTTCTTGATTGTACAATGCGAGTGTTGGGTATTACACTGTGATTTTTAAAAATATTTATATTTCTCTTTATAACAATGGCATGAACCAGTCACTTCAAGAGGCCTGAGTGAGACCTGAACCATTCAGCCAGCCTTAGTTTCCAAGGGATGCTCCCTGGTGAGAGAGATGCCTCCATGTGACCAAAGCAAAGATTTATGGCAAATGACGGCAGCCCAAAGGGATGGAAGAAATGGCAGAAAATGTGGCCTTTAAAATCAAATCCAGGTTCCCAAGTACCAGACATTTCCACTTTGTGCAATGTATTTATGGTTTCAGAAACTCATTAGAGCTTATCAGTGGGTTACTAAAAGGCCTAAAACCCTCTGGTAGAGGCCATCCTCACTTCCTTCCCACTCGCCAGCCCTCCCCGTTTATGTGGAAATGACATAACATTTTGTATTACTCTAAATGGATAAGTTTTTTTCTCCTCCATCACTTGGACCAAAAGTCATTGTGTTTAGAACCAAACTTTATTCAGTCTTTATGTCCAAAGTAGTTCATAGTTCTAAATAGGTACTTATGTATTCAAATACTGATAAACTAATGACATTACCAAATCAAAGTTGACAGTTTCACTTTTGAGACATGTTTTAGTTTAAATACACTGTAAGATGTGGGATCAGGGTGCAATGTGATAAAAGATAAAAAAGATAGATATAAAATGGAGAAATTGACGTAGGAGATTTGGGTATGGAGTTTGATGAGCAAGCTTGTACCTGTGGAGAAGAACACACTAATAAGTATAATTTTTTCAGCTATTCTAAGTCCTATTATATTGGCTTTTGGGGAGGGGGCACAGAGGGTATATGTGATCCACAAAGTGCTTTATTCTCATGGATATCATTTGAAGATGTGAAGAACATGTTTGAGTCACTAGATTGGTGTATTGACACTATACTGTGTAGACCAAACAACTGGTAATGATTACTGTGTAGACCAAACAACTGTTAAAGATACTGAGTGCCTGAAAGAAGAATATATCTTGAAGAGTGTTTTGCTCATTGCTACAAAGCGAGATATCACAAAAGTTAGTAGTTTAAAACAACTTATTTTGCATGAT
Source organism: Galemys pyrenaicus (assembly GCA_019455555.1). Taxonomy (NCBI): domain Eukaryota; kingdom Metazoa; phylum Chordata; class Mammalia; order Eulipotyphla; family Talpidae; genus Galemys; species Galemys pyrenaicus. Next base: position 552,422 of record JAGFMF010011464.1, read on the forward strand.
GGTATGGAATGAGTGTGCTTAGATACAAGACTTTACTTGAGATTTCTCATGCAAATATAAGCTGGGTCTGGAGATACTTGAAGATTTATTCATCTCAGTGTCCAAAATGGTTTACCCACAGGGCTGTCAGTCAGTGCTTGCTGTGAGCTGGGGAGTTTACATGTGGTCTCTGTTAGCACTTGACCTTCATTGTAATGGTTAATTTCCCAGGAGGAGTCAAAAAGTAATAGTTCTGAAATATTCAGATAGAAACCACAATTATAATGACCTACCATTGGAATTCTCAAACCATCTGCAGCCTATTGGTCAAGGTGTGTCACTAGACAGTAGAGATTTAAATGTATAGAAATTAAGCTTCTTTTGATGTAAGGAGGAACATGCATTTATGGGGAGGGGAGGAATAGTGGTGGCCTTCTTAGATCACCAGGGAGAGTATTATAGATTGTTTATTACTGAATCACTTCTTTGCCATTTATTGATTTAAGAAGTATTCCTTGATGATTATTTTCCAAGCATTGTAATAACTATAATATATTACAGCAAAAAAAGGTTTTGAGCTAGAATCTGTGATGGTAAATTTTTGTGGCAATACAACTGGCCACAGGCTACCTAGATTAAATAATATTTCTGGATATGTTTGCATTTAGATGAGATTACCATTTGAATCAGTGGATTCAGCCAAGTACCTACTCCTTTTGTGTGTGAGCAGGCATCATCCAATCTGTTAGGGACCTGAGTAGAACAAAAGGCAGAGGAAGGAGAAAATTGTCCCTTTTTCTTCTTGCCTGAGTGCTTGAACTGGGCTATTTATCTTTTATCCTTGGAGCACTAGTTCTCAGAGCTTTGGACCTGGACTGGAATCTATTACACTATCAGCTTCTCTGGTTCTCAGTTCTGCAAACTTAACTTGGATTATACAATAGGCTTCTCTGGGTCGCCAACTTCTCAGCAGTCATGATTGCATGAGCCAATTCCTTATAATAAACATCTTCATATGAATAATGGAAATCTCATAAGGAACTGGCTCATGCAATTGTGGATATAAAATAATACATTTATCTATATACATATGTAACATATATATTGATTCTACTTCTGAGGAGAACCTTAATACAAATATACACACATATACCCATATGCACATATGTATACACATATGTACTTTGCTGAATCCACTGATTCATATGTATATATGCCAATGAATTATAAGTGCTATATCAAGAAAATAAGTTAAAGACAGAAAGTGATGGACATACTAGTGTAAAGAGAGCTGTCAAGAAGACCTCTCAGAGGTAAAATTGTAGTAGAATGTTGGCGTGTGGAGAGAGCTTTATACCCATATATGTGCTCTAGGCAGAGAGGTGGCATGGGACTGAGAGAACATCAGGACTCAGCAGCGCCAGAGTGAAGTAAGAGAGGGTGAGAGCGGTTCAAATGAATTTGGCCAGATAATTTAATATCTTCTAATCCAGGGTGAAAATAGATTCTAATTTTTATTCTAATTATGACAAAACTTTAGAAAGCAGAGGAGAAGCATGATCTTTTAGTGCTTTGCATGACTCACTGTATTCTGCTGTGTAGAGACTAGACTGGGACTGGAATGAGTGGAGGGGAAAATCAGGAATGGGAGTGGGAATAAAACAAGTTAAGAGGCTTATAGTGGGAAGAGTTGATGATGGCATCTTCTAAAAATATTGTAAATAAATAACTTAAAATTATTTAAATTCAATGATACTTTAATAGATAGAGCTAGAGGATTGTGTGGCAGATTGGTTCTAGCAGATAAGTCAAAGATGACTCCAAGATTTTGACTGTGAGTGAAAAAAATAATGAATGGAGGACTTTTCCAAGACTGAGAATCAGTGAGGGAAAAAGGTTCAAAGGGATGGGTAACGATTTGCTTTTTTCTTTTTCCCCTTACCTATAATGTAATGAAGAAATTGTAAATACGCATTTACAGTGTTTTGGGAGTTGCACACATCTGTGTAACCCAAACGCCTATCAAAACATTGGCTGGGAGCATCTTCCTAGAGAGCTTGCTGTTCTCTTCTCCATACAGTTCCTATCCAACCTCCAAAAATACCCATTGGAAAATCATATTCACCACTGTAGGCCCCTTTTACCTTTGCTAGAACTTCATATTAAGCAGTTCGTGTGATTTCACTCACTTCGGTGTTGAGTGGTTTTGATATAATAGATGCATATCTTTCTTGAATACCTTTGTGCACGTGCCACATATTCAGGACCAGTGAAAGACAGTCAACAAGTCCCTTATTGACAAAGGTGTAGGGATAGGGAATGGGGTGGAAATATAGCTGAGGAGCCCTGCTAGCAAGGAGAGTTTTGAGCATAGTTTTCAGAAGTGGTGCTTTTTAATTAGATTGTTTGAAAAAATGACTTAGGGCAGCAACACAGTTCAAGTTCTCAAGAGTCCACTTTGGGGCAAGATATTGGGTGAGCCTTTTAGGACACATAAAAAAACAACCAAAAAATTGACCGAAAAGACTGATTGAATCTTTTAGACAATGTCAGTAGAGCCATAAAAGACTGTTTGGAGAACGTGCTCTTTAAATCTACTCTATTAGTGAATTGATAATTTCATGCTTGCAGTGGAAAGCCTAGCTCAGTATAAAGAACTCTGTCCTTTCAACATAGCCTGGTGGTGAGAAGCTGAGTGTGATAGTTGTCTTGTCCTGTGAAAGAAATCTTCATTTTAATCACTTGCCTTGGGTGAAATAGTAGATAACTGACTCAGAAGAGACGGTTGTTTTGTGTTGAAGTTTGTGGGTGGTCTGTCTGCTTGGCACTCACAACGGACTGGGGCTCTGAAAGTAAGCCAAAAGAAGGTTTTTTTTTTTTTTCCCCCATTCTCTTTCAGAGGGAGTTGGAGAGTGGGTCCTAATCCTGGAACAGACATCACAGTGGGTCACAACTCTGCCCTTTTCTCTTAAAGTATAAAGCACCAAAGAAAACCCATTTAAGAACATATTACTTATTAGACAGATGCCTGTAGGGAGTGATTTGATGAGGGCTGGAAAACTCTTCAAGCCCAAAATATCTCCTCCTCCTTGAAATCTGTTGTGTTTTACTTTGGAGCGTGAAGGCTTTGGGGATTCCAAGACTCTCTGTGGCCTTTGTAAATACCTTTGGGAGGGAGAACATGTTATGCTCTCATCAGCCGGGGGATTTATCTCCTCTATCTGAGGGCAAAGCCCTGCGGGAACAGGGCACAGAAGGGAGGCAGTTCTGATAAAATAGGGAAAGAATCTTGAAGTGAGTACTGCTTAAAAGGGAGTACCCAGGAGGGATCTATTGACTTCAGCATTTTGTCAAGGTCTGGATCTTGCTCTATCTCTGCTCTAGGGTCCCCTTCTGGGCCCTTCACTTTATCCCCTCCTCCCCCTCTTTAATGTGCTGCAGGCTGTACCTCTTAGCCATTATCGGAAGCACTTATGCATACTCATCCATCAGGGAGCGTCCCTTTCTCTCTCTTGCCCTCTCTGTCCTTTTGGCTCGCCTTCTTTCTGCTCCATTTAGAAATGTTGACAAGGCATTGTTCGCTGCTGACTAGTTTGGTTTTTAAGTTTAGTTATTAAGCGGCTCTTTTGTTGTTATTGTTGTTTTCCGCAGCACTGGCTCTTAATAGCTGCTGAACTGCAAATAATGGAAAAAGCAAACAACTAGAAAAAGAAAATGTTGAGAAGTAATATTTCCCAAATAATGACACCTGAGCTGGTGGAGCAGGAGGCATTTCAGTAACGTGGATTGCCGAGGAGATAACTGTTAAAATCTTTGAGGCTAGAATTCCATTAGTAGCAATGGGGAATTAGGGAGTTTATGTGTCTGCTATTTTTAGTGGAGAAAACTGGGGACTATAATAGCACTGGTTTGCTGCATGTTTGTTTGAGGCATTCACTGGGCTTAGTAGAAGTGTTTAAGTGAAGAATGGAATTGGAAAAAGAGCAGTTGGGTGGTGTGCAGTGTGGGAAATTTGGGGCTCACTGGGGAAAATTTAGAAAGAGGATGTTCATAAAGATGATGATGATGATGATGCCTCACATCTTCCACATTATTCCATTTGATTACAAAGATAAAAATGTACAAACAATAAAAGTAAGCTGCAATCAATTTCAGAATCATGTTTTTCTTTTCTTAAAAGATTTATGTATTCATGCATACGAGAACTGGGGTACATGTCAGAGGTATGGGGGGGTGAGAGGATTCACCAGAGAGAGACTGGAGAGCAGACTAGACAGATTGACTGAAATACATGCTGAGGGGAGCAGCAGCAGGTGGGACAGGACAGATCTGCTGCACCATGTGGGTCAAATCCCTGGCTGGGGACTGAACTCATGCTGCAGTGGCTGCAGATAGCTTCACAGTGCTGCAACATAACTTCTTCCTTATGCTATCAGGGAGGCCCCAGAACCATGTTTCTCAAAGCAAAGGGTCAGATACATCCAAACCAGTAACAAACCCTAGAACTCTGTAGAACTGAGGCTACCAGAGGTTCAGGCTGGTGAAGACTAATGGGAAGAGAGAACCTAATGGAATGTTGTTGAGGACTATGGGTGCCTCCGTGGTAGGTAAGGTGTGGTGGTAACATATATCTGAAGTGTGTCATCCTAGACCTCTAAATCCTACACGGTGTTGTACATAGATGTTGCTGCAATAGAAAAAGGGAAACAGATTATAAATTTGCATGTGATTACATTTCTCTAAAAGAAGTCGTTTTTCTCTTCAGCCTTCTCCCTTTAAGCTTTGTTTTGATCATCATGAATATTAAGCAATTTTGGAATTTTATAAGTCATATATTTTATATCAAGGAGAAAGACCTATAATTCAAATTTCCAATCAGGATAAAGTAACAAAGGCTAGCAAGGAGAGGCAATATGAAAATATTATTATTATGGTAATTGTTTTTCCTCTACTGCAGAGCAAGATTGACTTTCTTTAGTCAGTCAGCATGGGATAGGTAATAAATTGACTAAGGGGACTGCATAGTTGATTCAGATTTAGAATTATCCCAAGTCTGATTTGGATAAACCCTATCATGGTCTCCAGGCTAATGATAGTTGGTAGTGTCAGGAATTGCAAGATAAGCTCCCTGATCACCTGGCTAGTCTCAGATCAAAATAGATCTCATCCCTTAATTTAACTTTGGAAAAAGAAGACATTTGGATAGCTTGTGATTGGGTGACTTTGCCTTATAATACTGCCAGTAGAGTCTGACCTTGAGCTGACTCATGGTCCAGAGTCAGGGGCCTACTAAACCTTATCTCTGTGAAACTCATCACTGTGAAGGATTTATATGGACAGGGACCTATCTGAGCCCAGCATTAAATTCAGCATTACCTTAGAACAAGTAGCTGAGATGAACCTTGGGACTGTGGGTGCAGCAAGCACTGGAACAAATTCTGTTGGTGACTAACAGTGAAAAGTAGAAACAGCCAGCTGTGTAAGTGCTTTATGTACATTTTCTCACTTAATATTACAATCCCTATATGAGATAAGCTTTAAGAGTCCCATTTTCAAGTTAAGTAAACTGGCATTTAGAAAGGTTGAACAATTTGTCTACTTAAAAAAATTTGTGGATACCCCAGGTCTCAAACTCCTGCTTGTCTGACCTGAATTCAAGACCACATTATTAACCACAAAGTTTAGTCCTGAAACAAAAGAACCTCAACATTTTTTTTTTTTTAGCTTTTTATTCCATACCAACAGTTTGGGCAATATTTTACACTACGAAATTGCATGCTGCCTTCCATGAGTTAATGTTGAACATTTATGCAGTTTCAGCTAGTTAAATTCCAATTCATCAATGGTAATTTTTCCTGGAGGCAAGAGGGAGGGGTAGTTGGTGGGGGGGAAAGTCTCATTTACCATTAATTTGTGTAAAAAAATTCAACTTGAAATGTCTAACATTGAATTAAATTGAGAAAGGTCATAAGAGTTTATCAGTTGAGGTCGTCAAGATGGCAGTAAAGAAAGTAGTTAGGAGGCTGATTTTATATTAACTGGCAAGCCAGCCAGGTCACTCTATTAAAATTCCAAGAAAACCTGCATTGCAGTGCTGCTCAATGTGACAATTAAATGTAATATGTAATTTTTTCCACCACCCATTACACTGATGGGCCAAGGTAGCCACTCGGAATGAACAATTAGTGTAGCGTAGTGCTGCACGTGTGTGGTGGGGCCATGTGGCTTGTTTCATTACAACATTTTAGTCCCTGCTATTTTCCTCTCCTTGGTGGCCAGGTCTTAACTTTCAGCTGTAAGCTAGGTTCTAATACATTTATCCAATGTTGTTTATTATTGATGCCTAATTAGCAATTACACCCTACTCCCTGTTTCCTAACATCGATATGCTGTCCAGTCACTTGCATCTCAGGAGTATCATGCATTGGGTTATTTTAGTTGACAGTTTAAAGTTACATCTGTATTAATTTTTATCTTGAGCAAGCACATGAGCAGGTTCACGGAAAGTTCTTTTTATGAATGATCCACTGTTTGACTTGGAGTCAAACCTTGCATCCTTTTTCAGCTCTCTGGCTCACCAGCTCTGGCATGGCAGGCTGGCATATGCTCCTCTCCCAGCCCTCCCTGCAACACTGCCCACCCCCCATGTAGTTTGCTATCTCTAAGAAAAGAGGTTTCTCTGGTTAATCTCCAGAGGCAACCAATGTGAGCAACCAATAGCCCTTGAGTTCAATGATGAAGACGATATCAAGGAATGCAATTCAGTTCCAGGTAATTGGACTATACGTGGAAGCAAAATGGGCCCTTATCTGAATGACAAGTATCAAGTTCAAATTTCTAAATGAACATGGTAATATTAGACTATTTTGATGGAAACACAACTATATTTAAAAAATGTTCTTATGAATTTTTTTCTAGCAACAAACATGAAGAAATTATTTCCTACACATTTTATAGATGAAAGATGATTTTTGAAAGCACAGAAAGGGATATTAAAATCAATGCAAAAAGCACTTCATTGATTAAAGGTCCATATATACAGTTATTGGTTATGAAATAAAACTAAAAAAATCTTATCAAATTTTCAGTTTAATAATGACTTTAAATGTGAAAGATTATACCTTTTAAAGAGTGTATATTATTATTATTCCTTAGTAGCTGTGTCCTTCTTGAGAGGACAGTGCATTTTATTTCCTCAACACATTCTTTCTCTGAAATTCCTTTTTCTTTGCCAAAAGTAACCACTATTATCATTTTTATGTAAATCACTTTGACTAATGATTTTGCTCCATAGGTATGCATGGCTAACAGGGTATTAACAAAGTTGTCTGTCTGAAATTCACATTAGTATGTTTCAGTCATTTGCTTTCACTTAAATGTTATTTGACCCATGTTTATCCAATGTTTTGGGTAAAATTGTATCATTGATTTTTATTTCTACACAGTATTCCCAAAATTCTCCTTTATTCATTTTACTATGACTAGTTTGGTCTGGGGTTTGGCGATTAGAAGTAATGTTACCAGAAGTTTCTCACAGAGTTATCCTAACGCACATGACATTTTTCTCAGGTAAATGTATCTCAGAATAAATGTGTTAGGTCACAGTAGGATGAAATATTGTTCAACTTGGAATGTTTTTTAAGATGAAAGGCAGTAGTATTAATGATTATTCTAGGAGAATTGGGATAAACTGGAGACACAACTATGTATGGCTATTCACAGATATTTTATGAGTATCCTCAAATTAGATGGGTAATGGCAATTGTTTTCCTAAGTTCTTCCAGTTCGAACTCCCAATAGCCATGGCTAAGAGTTCCCTTACTCTGTGTTTGTGTGTGTTTTTTTTTTTAAAGATTTATTTATTTACGTGTACAAGAGTTGGGGTACAGGCCAGAGGTGTGGGGACTGAGAAGATCCACCAGAGACAGAGCGGGAAGCAGAACAGGCAGACTGACTGAAACACACTGCTGAGGGGAGCAGCGGGCAAGGCAGGAGAGGTCTGTCTGCGCCATGTGGGTCCCCTCCCTGGCTGACTGCAGCAGGGATCGAACTCATGCTGCAGTGGCTGCGGTTTGCTTCATAGTGCATTGCTTAACCCATTGCGCCACCAGGGAGGCCCACTCTGTGTTTTTTATCAAGGATGTTAAATGACCATTTCTTTGCTAATTACCAAGGCCGGGCATATTGTTTTTATATTTAATAGTCATTCATTTTTACCTTTTTGAAATAATTATTTATACAATATTTTTGACCTATTTTTTCATTACACTGTTGACTCTTTTTCTTATTTCTTTACAGGGGTTCTGACAATTAAGAAGTCATATGTGTAGACATAGGCTACAAGATTTTTTACTGGTTCATTTGTTTGTCCCTATGTCAATACCATACAGTCTTAGTTACTATAACGTTTTAGTAAATTTGATGTTTTTGCAACTTTAATATCACATGTACTTATTTCTATTTATACTGCTAGGGAGTCACTGCATTTTCTGAATCTAGAATTAATTTTTTAAATAGTTTGGGAAAATTCTCAGCTAGTGTGTTTTCATGTATTACTTCTTACTGTCTTTATCTGGATGTATGTTGGGCCTTTTCATGTATCATCTTGTAAAATCTATTTCATATTTTCATTTCTCTAACTTAGTAATTTCTTCAGAAATCTTTCCATTTCATTATTGTTTCTTCATCTTTGTCTAATCTGCTATTTTAACTGCCCACTGAATTTTAGATTTCAATTAGGTTTTTAATTTCTAAAATTCCTTTTCGTCTTTTACCAATGCATGTTTTAAGAGTTTCCGAAAAAAAAAAAAAAAAAAGTTTCCGGCTTATTCATTTAACTTTGTACCTTTCTTTTTTTAACATTTAAACATATTATTTAAATTATTATATTATTAATCTTATATTATTAATATATGATAATTTTAGTAACAGTCTTTGCAAATAGTAATCATTATGTCTATGAAATTCATTTCCAGATTCATTTGAGGTTACCATCTCCTTCCTTTTATTTTTCCTACTCCATGTAAAAGCAAAGCTGAGACAAGAAGCTTGTATTTTGTGGGAAGGCATTTGTTTTTCTAATTGACCAGTGAATATTTCACCTTCAGGTATCCTAACTTTATTCAGAGATCTGACTCTAACTCCCTCGGGCTGAAGGCTTTTTTGCTTATCCTGGGTTTTACATTGTTTACTGAAACTCAGGCAAATTCTAGCTCGTATTTGCTTACCCCAGTGAAATCACTCCCTGGTCTGTTTGAAATATACAGAATGCTATACTCAACCCAATTTACCCATACATGAAAAATATAATTAAAAACATGTCCATTAAATTGGCCATAAAGCAAATCTCAACAAATGCCAGTGAGTTAAAAATCACAGACAATATGTTCTTTGATGACAAGCTTAGTGTCACCTGTTTGAGAGATCTTCACCTATCCCTAATTTATTTTTTTTCATATACTATAAAGGATATTTCACCTTTCACATTTATAGTTACAATACTCTGAGATTTACTTTTTTGATAGCTGAAAAAAACCCTTTAACTTTAAAATCCTCTACAAATTGGGACCTAAGCAATGAACTTTAAAATAGTCAGCATATCAAATAAGAAATCATAGTTGAAATTAAAAAATATTTTTATATGAATTATAAAACATGACATATAAGTTCCTGTGGTTTGCTATTAATCCACAGTCATATAGATGTATATAAATAGATGAAGAATAAATAAATTCAACAAATCAAGCCTTCATATAAAGTATAATTGAATCTTAATGATGAATAAGAGAAATAATAAAATTTAACAAGAAATATAAGAAAATATTTTTAAGATTTAAGAAACACAATTATTGGTTCACTTAAAAGCGTAGATATATGAATTTCTGGAGAGACTAACACTAAAAAAGGGAGAAACTACAAATAATGTTAATTGAAGTGGTATCATGGTTTAGACACTACATATTTTAAGGTACTAATAGGAAAATATTATAAACAGTTTATGGCAATAAGTGAAAATTTCAGTGAAATATGAACACCTTTAGGGGAAATATATGACTTTCAGGAAAAGACAAAATTGTAGAGACAGTAAAAAGATGAGAGGTTTTTGGATGTTTGGGGGAAGGGAGAGAAGAACAGTCAGAAGAGAGAAGAGTTTTAGGCCAGTGAAACTGTTCTATACAATACTATAAAGGTGAATTTGTGAAGTGTATTTTTGTTATAATACCAAGAGTGAGTCCTAATATTAACTGTTAACTTCGTATGGTAATGAAGTACCGATGTAAGTTCACTGATTGTAATAAGTGTACCACTCTGGTGTAGGATTTTCATGGGGAGGGAGGCTGTTCATATTTTGGGTATGGAGTATATGGGAATTCTTCTGTGCCTTTCTCTTAATTTTGCTGTCAACCTAAAACTTCTAAAAAGTAAAATCTATTGAAAAAATCATATTGGCAAAGTGGGTAAAGGGAAGTTAACACAATGTTGAAGAAGAAAATAATTACTCCACCACATATAAAAATTAATTATAAACCTTTATTTTTTAAGACTATAGTTAGTGTAAGAATAGATAATGTGATGGACAGAATAGAGTCTCAGAAACATGCATAAATGGACTTAATAGTATATAACTCTTATAAGAAAAATGACACTGCAAAAAAGTTGGGAAAACATGCTTCTCTATTAATTGTGTTTGTTCAACTATAACTAAAACAAAAAATTAAAAAAAAAAACAGACTTAGTTTTCACCTGTTTCAGACTTTTTCATGCTAGCAAAAAAGTAAATCTATAAATATGAAAGGTAAAAATAAATATGAAAAATAAATATGAAAGGTAAAATAAAATATTCTTTATAACATGGAAAAATTCATAAATTGGGATACATTAAGATCCCTCAAACTGGTGATACTAATCTGTAATTATAAATGAAAAGATTGCCAACATGAACTAGATCATGGCAATTTATGACCACAAAGACACAGTATCAAGAAGTAATAAAGAAAGCTACAACAGAGGAAAAGTTATGCAGCAACACAAATATACAAAATACAGGGAAAAAAAGTTCTTCCTACCATTAGAGAACAAACAGACAATCCAGAAAAACTGGGCAAAGATACTCAGACAATTCACAAGAATGAGTGTATAAACGATCCTGATACATACCACACAGTGCCTCTACTCATTAGTCTACAGAGAAATGCAAATTGAAACTACAATGAGATGCCCAGGACAACTATAAAAATAGGTGGTGGTAGTGTAAAATGGTACATTCACCTTGAAAAAAATAATGACATTTTCTCCTAAATCTGCTTACGTGTGTCTGTGTATTTGGCAATTCCTTCCTAGCTACATACCCAACGCAAAACTGTACACAAAGACGTGTAGCCATAGCCAAGAATTTTCATAATAGTCCCAACTTGAAGACTAATATTTATCCAAGTTATCATGGGTAAATAAATCTGGTATATTTACAATTGATTTCTAAATGGCAATAAAATGAATCAATGTAAAAAAGATGAATTTCATATTACATAAACAGGCAAAACATTTATTTTTTTATTAGGAGACAAAGTAGTTAATACTGGTGAGATGGGAGATACTGTGATTGGGAAAGGCTGGAAAGGGAGCCCAGGGTATTGATAATGTTCAATTTCTTGATATGGTAGATGTTACACCTTTTGATCCTCCATTGAGCCATTTATATATGAATTGTGCACTCTTATATTTGCATGTTTTATTTCAATTAAGTTAAAACAAATCTGTTTTTGAAAGATGTAACTGGCTCCATCAGTATTGGCCAATTAATCAATTGCCACATGCCTTGTATTATTAGTCATTAAAATATTGATAACATGGTAGTGTCCTTCATTTGAAGATTTATTTTTATTTATTTATATATACAAGAACTGGGTGGTAGGTCAGAGGTGTGGGGTTGGGGTGGGAAGAGGAATCACCAGAGACAGAGTGGGGAGCAGAACAGGAGATCGACCAAAATACACTGCTGAGGGGAGCAGCGGGCAAGACAGGAGAGGTCTGCTGTGCCATGTGGGTCCCCTCCCTGGCCAGGATCAAACTCATGCCTCTGTGACTGGCGATAGCTTGATAGCATGAGACTTTAACCCCTGAGCCACAAGGGAGGCGTAGTATTCTTCATTTGAACGTAAAGAATAACAAATCAGATTGTTCTAGTGTAGGTAAGGGGCAAAAAATTGGGCTGTGACTTTACATTTTCACCTAATTCTTATTTTCACCATCTACCTGTTGGATAAAAGTCTACTTGATGTAGCCCATGACTACATTTCTGACACATTCTCTGAGTGAGTATTCCACCCCTTGTTCGCGCTTCTCCCAGAGGAGTGGACTCCCAGTTGCTTGAATGTTCCTTGTTTTTCTTTCTGTCGGTAATGTACTTCATTCACCCAGCTCTCTGAAGACCTGCTTCTGTTACTTCATTCAGAATTCTGTTCCAGTATCACCCCAGAGCAGCCTTTTTTGGCTACTCCAGCCAAAGTAGTACTCTTAGTTTTTCTTCCTATTTGTTCTTTGTTTCTCTTCCTTCATTATTTGTCACCATCTCTCATCATATTTTGTTGTTTTATTTACTACATGAAATATTGGTTTTTGCCACTGTCTGTAATGCACCTCAGATGTAAACTTGATGAGGGCAGAAACAATTCTGTTCATTGCTCCATCTTTTGCAGAAGATTTGCAGTATATAGTTGGTGCTTGATTATTTAAATGGATGAGTGAATGAATGAAAGCATGGTTCATTTGCAGTAAGGGTCAATGACACATCATATAGAAAAAATGATTTTGTTGATTGATGGTAATTATTTGAAATAACCACAGCAGACTCTGGACAGTTTGGTGTCAATCCACCTTTGGTTTATTTGGGAACTCTTAAACCTCAGAACGCAGACTTGACCATGCGTGCTCTTCCTTTATCCTGCTGTGCATATGCTATTGAATTGCAGAGTCCCTGGCGGCAAAACATTAAACAAACAGAACCTAGGGTTGCTATGCTGTTAAAGTCAGAAGTACATCATTCATTATGTGAATAAAATACATAGAGAATAAAATAGCCACAGAGTAATGGGAGTTTTATTCTCTCTCTATTCCATTTCACTCCCTCTCTATTTTACTTACGTTATGAAATGATGCTCCCGCCGCTGGCTGATAAATGTTGATTAATCTGATGGAGAGTTGGATTTGTTAGCGGGCAAAAGCAATGTAAATAAATCGAGCAGGTGAACTGGAGTTCACAGTGTCATTTCTGAGATTAAAGAGCCTGTCTAGCCCTCCAAGCTCACTTATTACAATCAGGATGCATGCTCCTCTTGTAAACAGACCAAGCAAGCCCTTCCAGCAGCTCTACAGACCTTTTGTGTTGTTACTGCCTGGCCCTTCAGCAAGTTTCATCTCTTGGGATTTGCCTCTAGTGTCATTTTTTCTTTCTTTTCAAGGGGTTGGAATTTGGGGGAGGGGAGACTAGAGAGAGTAGAGAGGTCAGTTTTTCTCTTTCAAAAGCATTCAGTCAATAATTGTACTCATCATATGCAAGAACCGTAAATATGCAAAGCTCTGAGCTAAATGCTTGTTGAATAATAGCAACATAGAAAATGAAAACCAAAATAGCAATTAACACCTATATAGCAATTTACTTTTTATAAAGCACTTTACTTATTACATGGATTGATGCTCAAAGTAATCCAAACTTAGGTATTATTGTTACATGTAGGTCAGCCAGGTGTCAGCTGGGTTACCCTTCCTTTGAAATGCATTTATGTGTCATGTAAAAGACTCAGCTCCCCATCTAAGGTTTTGTAGGATGTGCTGCCTTCCTCAAAGTTTGTTACAAATTGGCTGGACCTCATGATTATCTTATCATTTCTGGCTCTGGGTATCGACTCTCCTGAAAAAGTGCTTCACCCCCACCAAACACACAGCACTGCTCTTGTGGATGTTCTTATATCTTCTTTCCACATTGTCTGAGACAGGAACTTAGACCTGTTTCCACAGTTGTCTTTCAGGAAATAAGCTGCATGGTTGAACACGGTTCTGGTGTGCATCCGATGTCACATGTTAGAAGACTTGGCACTCGCTCTGCTCAAAGCTTCTCATTTGAACTTCCAAAGGCTGTTCTGTTTGTTGGTTTTGTTGCCTGTGCTTTTGATGCCTTTTCCAAGAAATCCTTGATAAGCCCAATGTCAAGGATCTTTTCCCCTATGTTTTCCTTTATGGCTTTAGGTCTTACATTTACGTCTTTGATCTATTTTGAATTACTTTTTGTGAGAAATAGAAGATAGATTGTTTCGCATGTGGATATCCAGTTTTCCAAACATCGTTTATTGAAGAGATTGTCCTTTCCTCATTGTGTGTTCTTGGCAGCCTTGTCAAAAAAGAGGTTGACTGTATACATATATGGATTTACATGTGCACTGTCAATTCTAAAATTTACAAATGGGACTATATTCAAGATCTTCTGTACAGTAAAGGAGACAATTATTAAGTTGAAAAGGCAACCTGCAAAACATCATAAGCTATTTGCAAAACATATATCTGATAGAAAATTAATATCCAATATACATAGAAAACTCACACAACTCAATAGCATCATAAAAACAATCCAATTAAAATGCCTGAAGAAGCTGAATAGACATTTTTTTTCCAAAGAAGATACACAAATGGCCAATCATATGAAATGGTGTGCAACAGAACTAATCATGGAAATATAAATCAAAACCACAGTAAGATATCACTTTAAAAACTTAGAATTAAGTATTAACATAAAGACAAGAGATAACAAGTATGGCAAAAATCGGATGTTGTGAAGAGAGAACCCTTAGACAGGGCTGATAGGAATGGAAAATGGTAAAGCCATTATGGAAAACAGTATGAAACTGCCTCAAAAATTTAACAGTTGAACTACTTAAATTACCTAACAATCCCATTCTCAGGTAATACATTCATAGGAATTGAAATCAGCATCTTGAAGAGATATCTATATACCTATGTTCATTGTAGAATTATTCATATTAGCCATGATATGGCAACAATGTTAGTCTTTCGATAGATGAAAGAATAGTATACACTGTGTATATATATATACCCATCATTATATTATAATCAATATTAAGGAAATTATAATAATTATACTGTTAATATATTGAAAGATATTAACAAATGGAAATGTATACTAATGCAATATTATGCAGCCATTAAAAAGAAGGAAATCCTGCCTTTTCCAACAATCTCTATAAGTCTGAAGGACTTTATGAACCATGAAATAAGCCAGAAAGAGAAAGACAAATATTGCATGGTATAATTTATATGTGAAGTCTGAAAAAACAAACTGATTTTGTGGAAACATAAGAGAATGGTAGTTGCCTGGGGTTAAAAGGAGAGGGTAAGGAATGATGTAGGTCAAAGGTACAACTTTTCAGTTGTAGGAAATACAAGTTCTGAGGATCTAATATTAATATATAGTGTGGTGACTACAGTTTCATACAGTACTTAAAAGTGGTTCAGAATATATTGTGGGTATTCTCAACACATGAAGAATTACTTATGTTAACTATGTGGAGTGATGTATGTATTAATGAAAATGAGATCATCACATTATACACTTTAAATATATGCAACTATATTTGTCACTGGAACTCTAAATGTGTGTGTGTGTGACCACAACACAGTTGGCAAATCTGATACCTCTTTGTAAAACTGAATCATGAGAACTAACCGAGTAACTCTAGAAAATGCTTAGCACAAGCGACTCTGGTGACGGTGCATGGGTGAATTGGTGGTGGAAATTCTATGGGTCCTACACGTAGAAAAGCAAATATTGTAAGCAAAATTAAAAACAAATAAAAAATAAAATCTCTGCTGAAGCATACATTGTTGGTTGTCTGATCCAATAGCCCTCACTCAGCCTTCGCTATTGTTTGCAAGTAGCCCAGTGCACTATAAGGGAAGGTAGGTGGATTCTTGGGCACAGATTAAAATGGACAGGCTTGGCTGGTGTTCCTCCTTTATTCTTCCCCTTCTTCCTGCTGGGGGTGGGATATGATATGTGAGATGCCACGTGTGTCTTGAGGCCCCGTAGATGAACCCATATGCTAGGTTTGGCACTGGAGGAAAATAGAAGGAGCCCGGGTCTTTAATAGCATGATGAAGACAGAGAAGCACTCTTGGGAAGCTTGTCTCAGGACAGATATGCCTATGCCTTACCTGTTCAGTTAGGATAGTAAGTTTGGGTTATTGGCAGCGGAGTGTATTCAGTGACAGCTATACTAATAATTATTATTACAGCTATTTTTTTCTTTTAGGAGGGTAGTGGCATCTTGTATTTATACCTCTGGGAATTGAGGGGGTAATTTGCTCTTCTGGTTATTGCTACTTTCCAGGTGATGAAACTGAGTGGTTTAAATTGCCCAGATTTCACAGCTTGTAACCAATAAGGACAGAATCCACACCCATACACCTGCCAGTGAACTTGCTTTTCTGTTCTTGCATGCTGTTTTCAAGTTTTCACCCTGTGGCTGCACCTTAAAAATATCATCTAACCCTCTTAAAGGTAGACAGTTGTATGTCTGCCTGTCTGTTGAGAACCAGTTGAACCTCGTCATGGAAGAAATTAAGTGCATATTTTAGTTATGCAGCATCTCAATATTTAACCCAGATCATTCTAATGCTATATGCAATGATTTAAAATTATCAAATAGTGCAGGGTCAAGCTCTGGCTCTTGAGACATATGATCAAATGATCGTTAAGTTATAATTCACATTTAGAGATCTCCCCCATCCACACACACACACCTTACATCAACTGCTTATTCACCTATCCTTAACTACTGCTGTTACAGTGAAAATTGCAAAGCTTGTTTTGGTACACTTTCAGTGTAACATGCATTTTTAAAAAGTGCATTACATGTATTATTTAGCTTAATTTTCACAGAAACCCATGAAGTAGGCCCTGTCATTTTCATTTTTTTGAAAACAGGGAAGGAGAAAGATTAAATTCCCCAAGTATGCCGTGGACATACTTATAATGCAAGCATGATCTGAACAGTTCGAGCTACCTGGAGAGAGAGTTTACACCAGAAGAGACAATTGATACTGCATCCCTTTTGGGTTTGCTTCTTCCAAAAGGGAGACTTCTTGATTTTCTTTTTTTGGTTAAAGATTTGTTTATGCATACAAGAGCTGGGGTACAGGCCAGAGTCACAGGAGGTGAGAGAATTTACCAGAGATAGAGTGGGGAGCAGAACAGACAGATCGACTGAAATGCACTGCTGAGGGGAGCAGTGGTAAGGCAGGAGAGGTCTGCTGCCCGCCACGTGGGTCCCTCCTTGGTGGGGGATTGAACTCTAGTGGCTGTGCCCGATGCTTCACAGTGTGGCGCTCAGCCCGCTGAACCACAAGGAAGGCGGAGGCCCAAGAGGGAGACTTCTTGAGCTGATATTAATATGCAGTCTTTGAGGATGGGCCAGGAGTTTCTTGTCTACCTGTAAGGCACATGGACGAAGTTCTGGAATCAGTAACAGGGCGCTCTAGAGGAAATGTCCAAAACATATGTCAGAGATAAAGGAGCTTCACACTCCATCCCCCTCACACTAGCAATGTATCTGGGAGCTTAGGGGAATCTGATTCACAAGCTCCTTCTGCCACATCTACTCACTGCCTGTCCTCTGCCTCCTTTTCTGTTTCTCTGGTTTCCCTTTCTTTGTTCTCACGAGGGCATCAGTACAGCATCTCTCTCTACACTCCCTATTTCTATTTTTAGCAGTTTTATTGAATGATAATTCATACCATAGAGCTCACCTATTTAAGTATATAATTCAGTGGCTTCTACTATATTTATAGATAAGTGCAACTATCATTACAGATAATTTAAGAAACATCTAATTTAGAACATCACCTCGAAAAGAAACTGCACCCACTCACATTCGTCTCTATTCTTCCACTCTCCTGTCCCAAAGCAATCACAAGACATCACTTTCAGTCTCTCTGTTTTACCTATTTTAGACATTTCACATAAATATAATCCCAATATATGGTTTTATTTTGGCATCAGAGTAGTGTCCTCAATAATTTGAGAAATGTTTCTTTTGCTGTTGCATTTTGGAAGAACTTGTGAAGAGTTTTTATTATTTCTTAAATTTTTAATTCATTGGGGAAGTCATCTGGGCCTGAACATTTCTTAGTGGATAATTTTTGAGTACTAATTCAATCCTTTTCTTTGGCATAGGTCATGACAGGTAATTTTTGTGTCCAATCTGATGCCTAGTTATTTGGCTAAGTATTATCCTGGCTGTTTCTGTCATTTGATGGGATTAAGATATGAATCAGAAACCTGAGTTAAGGAGATGAGTAGGGAACACCCTAAATAGGGTCTATTCCAATGTTCTATTTCTATTAGTTAATTTCAGTGGGCTTTGTTTTATGGACTGAATGTTTATGTCCCATCCCTCAAATTCTTATGCTGAAGTCTTCATCCTGAATGCAGTTGCATTCAGAGGTGGAGTCTCTGTTAGGTACAGGTCAGGAAGTAGTCTCGTTATGTCACTGTGCCCTGATAGTAGAGTCAAAGACGTTTGATCTTCTTCCTCTGCCATGTAAGGACACAACAAGAAGGTTGCAGGACACCTGCAAACCAGGAAGAGGGTTTTTAACAGACCCTGACCATATTGGTACTTACCTTGGGATTCTCAGTTCCCCGAACTGTGAGAAATAATTTTCTAAGAACCCAGCCAATTGACAGTATTTTGTTACAGCAACCTGAGCCCAGACATTTTGTCCTTATAGGAATTTTTTCATTTATTTATTGGCATACATTGTTCATAGTATTATTTTGTGATCCTTTTTATGTCTGAAAAGTCCACAGTTATGCCTTAATTTCATTTCTGATTCTTTTTTCTCTTTTTCATGGTCACTTCAGCCAAAGATTTCTTAATTTTATGGATATTTTCAAAGAACCAACTTTTGGTTTTATTGATATTCTTAATTCTTTTATTTGCTCTTATAAATTTATATTCTAATATTTACCATTTCCTTTTCTTACTTATAATAGGTTTAGTTTGCTTTTTTTTCCCCCAGTAAAGTAGAAGACTATTAGCTAAAGAACTTTCTTCTTAGCTAAGCATTTATGGGTATAACTTTCTCTCTAGTCATTGCTTTCGCTGCATCCTGTAAGTTCTGATTTTTCATGTCTTCATTTTCATCCCTTTTATGGATTTTCTAATTTCCTTCTTAATTCTGCCTTTGCCCTAACCCCATTGTTTATGTAGGAATGCACTGTTTCATTTCTACCTTCATCAAATGCTTTTATTTCCAATTTCATTCCAATGTATTTTCAATCTTTTAAAGTTATTTAAATTTAAGTTATGTTTTATGGTCTAGAATATGGGTCGTACAAAAAATGTTCCTTTTGCTCTTGAAAATCATAAAAAATTATTTCTTGCTCCTGTTCTGTTCATGTGGCCCCGATGTTTACAAATCCCTCTAATATTTCCCATCAGGGACCAATGTTGAGTGGTTTATCTGGAAATAAAATTAAAATAACTTTGAAAGGGGAAAACCTGTTACTGCCTACTAGTCAGGCATGTCCTGTCTCACCGTATTTATGGTTTTAAAGAAAAAAATTGATGGAAGCTATTAAAAGTTTTTTTAAAGATTTATTTTTATTTATGCATACAAGAGTGGGGTGTAGACCAGAGGTGCAGGGGAGGATGAGAGGATTCACCAGAGACAGAGCAGGGAGCAAAAAAAGCAGACTGACTGAAACATACTGCTGTGGGAACAGCAGGAAAGACTGGAGAGGTCTGCTGTGCCATTTGGGTCAGCTTCCTGACCTGGGGTGGAAGTGGTACTGTAGTGGCTGACTTAACCCCTTGTGCCACCAGGGAGGTCCTAAAAGAATTGTAGAAATATGAAGGATGATGTAATAAATAGTCATTATAAAAACATAAATATACATCTGAAAGACAGAAAAATAAATGTATATCATCATATCATCTGCAGAAAAAAATAAAGATCTAAGAAAAAAAAAAGATTTGATTTATTGAGAGCAATGAGACCAACAGAAATCTGAGAAGGAACTACATTAGATATGGGGAATTTTTTTGTTGTTTTCTTAAAATCTGTTTTCTTACATTGTTATTCATTTTTTATGCAGTAATAGGTTTCTCCCTTCAAGTGTAGTCCCTGTAGCTTTCCCACCACCATACCTCACATGAACTATCGCTGTAGTTCATGTAACTATCGCTGTAGTCCCTTGTGCTCTTCCCTCCCTGTTTTATCCCTATACGCCCTCCCTATCCCTTGCTGTATACCGTAGATCTATGGTCTGTTTGCAAGTTTTGTCTTTTTCTTGACCTTTTGTTTGGGTTCCCTCTATTCCACATATAAGTGAAACTATCCCATATTTAATTTTTTCCTTGTGATTTATATCATCTAGTGTAATTCTTTCAGCTCCATCCATACTGCTGCAAATGGCATGGGTTTATCTTTTCTGAATGCTGAGCGGTATTCCATTGTGCATATATACCACGACTTCGCGATCCATTTGTCTGTTTTGGAGCATTTAGGTTGTTTCTGTACCTTGCCTATTTTAAATAGTGCTGCAATAAACAGAGGGGTGCAATAAACATAGGGGTGCAGGTTTCCTTTTGAATTAGTGTTTTTGTGTCCTTTGTACAGATTCCTAGCACTGGAATCCCTGGATCACATGGTAGATCCATTTTTAGTGTTTTGAGGAACTCTACACAGCTTTCCCTAGTGGCTGAACCAGTTTGCATTCCCACCAACATTAAGAGAAGGTTACTTTTTCTAGATATGGAGAACATTTTAAAGACCTGATCTGAAGACCAGAAACAGAAGCTTCTTCCTCTCAGCACCATGACAATCATACTAAAGTGACATGTCTATTTGCAAAGCTGGGGGAAAAAATAAAACTGAACTCAACTAAGATGGTGAATTTACTGGTAGATGTGAATGGTTTAGATGATTCAAGAATTGCTATTCATTACATAAAGTGAAAGTGAGTGGTGGATTTGCAAGTGCTGAAGTAAAGACAGCTGAGATTTTTTGAGGAAGAAAGTAGATAAGTTGATTATGAGGAAAATTACTCACCAGAACAAATCTTCAGTATAGATAAAATCTTCCTATTTGAAAATGATAAGGAGGCCAAGTCAATGCTGGGATTCAAGGCTTTTTAAAAGACTGAATAACAGTGCAACAATTTCTTTTTTGACTTTTGTTTGCATTTTTAACCTATTCCATTTAATGCATCTATTACTCTAATTGGATACGCATCTGCATTTTTCTCTTTAGTTTTACAACTCAGCTTTTGTGTTTTTATTCCTTCTCTATTTTGTGTTATATGGACATTCTTTATTAAATTTCTTTTTATAAGTTATTTTCAGTGCTTGTTCTGAGGCTTTCATAGATACTTTAACCTAGAATCAGTTTCAGATTTATGCTGTTAATTCTAATGTGATATATAAACACTACTCCTATAAAACTATATTCTCTCATCCCTTTTGTGATATTATTATTGTTCTACATATTATACTATTAATATTTCAAACTCGGGCTCTCCCTGGTGGCACAGTGGGTTAAGCAACGCACTATGAAGCAAACCACAGCCACTGCAGCACAAGTTCCATCCCTGCGGGCGGCTGGGGAGGGGACCCACATGGCGCAGGCAGACCTCTCCTGCCTTGCCCGCTGCTCCCCTCAGCAGTGTATTTTGGTTGATCTGCCTGTTCTGCTCCCCACTCTGTCTGGTGGATTCTCTCACCACCACCCCCACCCCCACACCTCTGGCCTGTACCCAGTGCTTGTATGCATAAATAAATAAATCTTTTAAAAAATTTCAAACTCAACAATATATTGTTAAAATTAATACTTTATGACTTGTAAAGAAGCTAAAGAGAAAAAAATGTAGACAAGTAGATAGTCATACTTTTTGTTATTAACCTTTTTATTTATTTCTTCTTTTTATTTATTGCTTTTTCATTCTTAAGAATTGAAGATATCATCCATGGTTATTTCCCTAGCCCAACCCAGCTTTGCACCAGCCTCTTTATTATTCGCAAGCATAGTTTATATGCTATAGGTCTAATTTATTATAGACATTTTTTTTATGAAATTTATTTTTCAGACATTTATGAGAGGAAAGTACAATTGTGTTGCTTTAATAATTACATGCTTGCCTTTACTGATCTGGGGTTGTTTATTTATTTTTTTTGCTGAGGAACTTCTTTTCTGATTTCTTGTAAAGTGGGACAACTAGCAAATATTATGTCAGTTTCGTTTATCTTGAAAATGTCTTGAGAAACCTCTATACTGAGCTCTGTAACAGCTGGACCAGTCTGTATTCCCACCAATAGTATAGGAAGGTTCCCTTTTCTCCATATCTTTTCTAGAACTTGCTATTTCTAGTATTTTTTTTATTTGGGCCATTCTCACAGGTGTGTGGTGCTACTTCATTATGGTTTTGACTTGCATTTCATTGATAACAAATGGTGATGAACGATTTTGCCTGTGCCTATTGACCATATGTACATGTTTTAATTTTTATACTTTACAACCCTAGGATTTTCATTTTGTTCTTTCTTATACCTTCTATCTCCAGATTGTAATTCTCAATTTGACATGACGTTCATTATACCTTCATTCACTTCTTTAACCATAGTTTGCTCTAGTCTCTTAAACATATTTATAATGGCTACTTTGAACTAGAAGTCATATCTGACTTCTAGTAATTCTCACAGGCAGTTTTGTTGCCTTTCTGCCTTTCCCCATGGAAAGGGGACCATGATTTCTTATTTCTTTGCATAAGCTGTAAATTGTTTTGGGTACTAAATATTTTAAATTATATCTTGCAGCAATTCTGGTATTAGGCTGATACTCCAGAACTTGTTACTGTTATTTACTTGTTAATTTGTTTAATGACTAGATGACAAATATTTTATTCCTGTATCTTAGCTATTATATATCTGTCCCAGTAGAATACATGCTACATGGGACAAGGATTTCTGATTACCATTTTTTATAACTACCTTGTTATTATATAAGTACCATGTAGGCATCAAATTGAGATAGGGTGAATGACCATAAAATACTGTGAGAGTTAAAGTGCATGAATCCTAGAAAATGAACCAAGCTTCTGTAATTAAGACTGAGAAGGTTCCTAGAGTCCATTTTATAAATGGGCTCTCATTTAATTGGGTTATGCCTTATCAGTCATCTCCTAAGAAATTTCCTCCTGTTCTTTTTTTAACTCCTCTTCTTGGCTATCCCGTTCCTCCTCATTTTATTTATTTGTCTTCTGCTGTTCATGTTATGTTTCCTAACATCTGTTTTTAGAATTTTATAGAAAAACAATTTTTCTCCAACTTCCTCTATACTTACGATTTGAAAAAGCTGCTTTTAATAATTTGTTCCTGAATCTTTTAAGCAAATTTCCATCCTTGGCCAGAGCTCTTGAGAAGATAATGCATCCTTTCATAATATATTTGCATGTTTTATCTCTTATTTTGGAAAATAAGTCAACTCTCCACCTGGGATTGTATATCTTTAAAGATGCTTACCTGGACGTTCAAGTCCTCTAGGAATCTGACTTGTTCTGATGGATGGTATGATTATTCAAGAGGCACCAGGAACGCCTAGGTTAGGCAGAGTCATGAAACTTGATAGGTTCTTTGTCACATTTCAGGCTTATTTTTCTAGAAAAATAATTCTAATCAGTGAAGTGAATAGAAAGTTACCAGCCATCGTGATGTTGATTTTCATTTAGCCTATTTTAATCCGAAAACTGCTACAAAAGCCAACATAAGAGGACAGGAAGAGAGAAGATTTGGACTGCTGGCAAGAGTAAAGTTTAAATAAGCATCCTCACTTGTGGAGGATGGTCACGGAGAATACCTGCAGTGAAAGTGGACTGTTGGTTGCACAGGTGAATGGGGTCTAGAGGCACACAACACATTATTAATTATGGGAAACTGAAGTGAAAAAGGGAGAAGGACCCCCCCCCCCTCAAAAAAGAAAAAAAAAAAACCTGCTTGAGACACACTGTTCCAAGCCAGCCATCAGTGGTCTGTGTGTCCTCTTAAAAACAGGCTTTTCCACAAAACCCAAAGGGGCCATAGTGTAGTCAGGGTTAAATCACTTTATTTTAACCTTTTACTTGTCATTCAGTTTACACATCTGTGCAGTGATTGGGTGACAGTGCCTCTGGCATCTTCACAAATGGTGAAATAATAGGCAGTAAAATAATAAACTATAAACTCCCTCTTTGTCAAATTTGTTGCATTGTTTATCACATCTGTTTTTTTTCTTCCTGAACAGTGTGATGATCAATTATTCATGACAGGATGATAGCAGTTTCATAATAATCTCACTCGGAGATGAAATCAGCCTGTCCACTGAGGTACTTACAGACTCTGCATCACTAGAGTGATAAGTCATTGTTAAGCACTCACCTGCTCTGGGCATTTCTCTTCATCGTATTTGTCCAGACTTTAAAAAAATTACTGCAGGAGAATTTTGCAGTCATCACTAAAGCAGATTACAGTTCCAGTCACCATGTCACGCTTAATAAATGACCCCACAGTTATGTTTGAGCAAATAAATAAAATGTCATGAGTATTGGAGAGAGAGAGAGAATGAGTGAAACTAGGAGCACTTGGAATTTTTATTTTATTTTATTTTTAGAAGAGGGTGTAAATGCCATTTAATTGTCCTGTTCTCAATTGGTTGGTCGGGGATGAGGTTTGGGGTAGGAGAGAGGTCAGCTCCATCTGAAGAAGTAGCAACTAGCTCCAGTTCAAAGTTGATGGATGTCTAATATGCCAGTGGAAATAAAGCTGATTTAGGGGGAGACAATGAGGTCCGGTAGAGTTCAGGGTAATTCTTCAGGGATCAGGCAAAACATCCTCACTGCTAAATTAAATTGAGGTCAGAAACAATCCTCATAGTGAGGGGTGAGGAGCAACACCTTATTCTGGGTGAATAAACTTGAGGCATTTTTTACATTTCTGGTTTTTCTTTCTGTTTCCCTAACTCATTTGGTATCAGATCTTCCATCTCCAAAATTGACTATAGTAATTATTTAAACCCTTGTTCCATGATATTTTTGTTTAATTTTGAATTTGAATTTCTAGTCATCTCTAGGTACACCTTTTAAAATCAATATCAAAATTTGGGAGCCAAATTTCTTCTTATTTTTTGTAATATATTATGACTTTATTTAAGGGGTTTCTGGGACTTGAGCTACTGGATGCTTTAAAGAGGTGCTGGCCTCGGGGATAGGTAAAGTTGGCAGCTGTTTCAGGAGCTGCATCTTCTGCTTTCGCATTTTTTCAACCTTGTTCTTACGCTGTGTTTTGACAACCCAGAGCCTACACAATCAAACCTTTCTACTCAGGCAGAATACTGCAGTTGCAGAATCTCAATTCTCAGGGATTATCAGGTTTATCATCTCATGATGCTCATAATTAAAAACATCATAAAGAGTTACCTTTCTCCCAGTAGCATTTGTGTGAAAATATCGAAGAGATAAAACTCTCATGGTGGAATTTCAAGTTCATGAAAACTGCAGTGAATCATTTTTATGTGATGCCTCCCGAAGCCTTTTCTATAATACCACAGAGGACTCATCAGTGACAGATAGGGTTGATAAGGGTTTTGATTTAGAAAAAAAAAATACCTCAGCTCCAAATTAAAAAATAATTGACTATCACATACTCTGTTACAGGGATTTTTTTTTTTTTTTAACTAAGTGAAAGTCATATTCAGGGATTCTTTCTCTGAGAGCTAGGAGAAATCCCATACTGCTTCCGGTCCTACAACATCTCTTAAACTCAGTGGTGTGCCTCAAAAAAGAGTTTGTTTGCAGGAACCTAAGCAGAGTTCATCTACATGTCAATTTCAGGTCACTGGCAGTGACCATCTTGAGTATGAGTTAGCACAGAAGAAGGGAAAGTGGTGGTGGAGATCTGATGGCCAATGATGGCTCTTTTCCATCTTGCTCATGGGAGGTTTTAGTCTGAGTGTGAAAAATGAAAAAACTTCAAATTTAGTTATTATATAAAGTACTGGAAGGACTTCTTTGGCTTTTTGACACGCTACAGGAATCTGTCCCATGTAATAAAAAAAGGGGATCTGGACTCTAAGGTAGAAAAAGTTTTAGCAGCATGTGCATAGATTGAGTTCATAGTTGCTTCATATATTTCTGCACCTAGTCCAAGGCAAATTCTATGAGAAAATAGCATCGAGTGATATGATCCAATTGATGGCTTGGTAATGTCCCTTCACAATTTTAAGAAAGTTGAAACAGTTTTAAATACTATCTATTTTCCTCTATGTAGCATTGGGTAATATTATCTTTAAATGCTTATGATCACTAGTAATTGGTAAATAATGAAAATGCATCATTGTGAGCGTATTAACATGTGGGCATCTTAACATGTACCCCTGAAACATATAGTGTTTTAAATCAATGTTACTCAGAAAATACAAGAAATAATCAAGTTGTAAAGAGGTTACAAACCACCAGGGTAGAAATAGTAAAAAATAATAAGTCATAAATACCTGAAATAATAGAAGCCATAAAAATAACTAATGCAAAACACAAAGAATAATTTTAAAACAAACAATCGAAATTCCTTGGTTGTTTAGAGTTTGGGGACAAAAACAAAGAATAAATAATGATCGTAAAAGTCTAAATTTAAAGGAGAGTCATAATCACATTTTTACACCTTTAAATATGAAATTATATGTCTTTCTTTGTACAAAATTTAGGTTCTTTAATAGTTTTTGAGATATAATTAAAGAGTGTGATAAGATTGTTAGTTTGACTTTTTAAGATTTCAGTACATATTCAGAGATTGTGTTTGTCATGCAAACCTAAACATACAAAATGATAAAACACCCCATCAGAATTCAATACAAAAGTGAACCCTACAAAAAACTTTCAATCAAAATACTCAATTAATACAATCTTTTAATTTCCAATGAAGTTATCAAGCCATTTAATAAAGTGGATTTAAAAATTCCACCAGAGGAAGGATGATGAATGAATGTCAAATTGCAGGAAGAACAACTAGAACTATAAAAAAAAATATTGAACAAAGGATTCCCTACTAAGAAAGATAATGTCATCTGCACCTATAAAGAAAATTCTAAAAAAGAAACACTTAGAAAATACCATATTTTAGAGTAACATTATGATCATACATAGGAACTGTATTTATAACATCCAGTATTAAATATTTCATGGTTTTTATTCATCATAACTGGGTCTCATCCTCCTACTGGGTTTCATAAATAGAGGTGCATTTGCATATTTTTATAAATACATAAACTTTTGAAGTTAGGTGATTTTTAACCATGTGACTTACGGAAACAAAGCTCCTTCTATGGCAAGTATCCTCTATGGCAGATCTACAAGGCAATCTCCAGTGTTTTGCATTGGCCCAGCCACATTTGACATGTCTAATCCCAATCTGATCATGAAGGGACAGTCATATTCCACATGAGCCTCCTTCATATTTCCTGAAACTTTAGTAAACTGCTAATTCTTCTACAACATGGATCGGTTTACTTCTAACACATCTGACATCTACTATTAAGTATGTTGATGGTAAAATCAAAAGAATATGTAAGAATTCTTTGTCCAGTTTATGCCAAAACAATAAAATCAAGGCATTAGTATAATTCCATCTGTGTCATCATCTTGGGTCAGAAAACAACTAGCTTTTTCTTCAATCTCCTTCTATGCCTGCTGACTGGGCAGTGAGAATTAACAGTCTGAAAAAGCTGTAAACTGCAGAGGGAGGTTGCTCCCCCACACCTCATTAGGCCTTTAACACATTTGACTTTGTCTTTCCCCAGCAGAGTGCATATTATAATTGGAAGCAATTGGGTACTATTTTCCTTTGAAAGGTGTAATTGGGTAACCAAGGAGCTTGTCACTTTCTGGACATTGCCAGCCTGGCCATCTGCCTTTGGAGCTTCAATGTACTGGTTGTGTCTTTAAGAAATTTTGACTCATGGACTGTTCCATCTTTAAAGGGCTCACCAGTCTTTCATTTAATTTCTCTTATTTTATAGATGAGAAAATTGAGGCCAGGAAAAGGAAATGTCTTGTGTGTATTTTATACTGGATTTTATCTGAAGGTGCCTCGTTCCAGATTTAGTTATCTCTACATAATACCTATCTTTAATATATCCATGATCCTTTCATTTTGTTTCTCAACCTGACAACTTTGAGTCTAGCAGTTAAATTGATACATTTGCATTTAAGTATAATTTAGGTAGGAAATGCATACAGTAGGGATATCGTGTTGATATGTGAAAGTTCCAGTCTGTGACTTCAGGAAATCACTCCTTTTCTTGCACAAAATTTTACAAGATCCTTTTGTAAAGATCATGATTTTGAGGAAATGGGGCAGGAGAAATGGAGAATACAAGTAAATTTTAGTTCTGATATTGTCATCTCTAATGTTCTTCCTCTAAAAGATTGTGTCAGAGTAATGCAGAAGAATCTTGATTCAGATCTAGGATTCAAAATTGCTTCTATTTCTACATGGCTAACTTAAACTTGTGTGTCTATGAATAAGACATTTAGTCTCACTAGTTCTTGGTTATTATTATGGAACATCATCAAATTTCAAGGTGTATTTTGCTTGAGCTTTAAGCAACAGGCATATATGAACTTTATGTGAATTCCTGATTGTTTTCGTCTAGGAGTCTTAATTCATAGACTATCCTTTATAGGAAGACTTAAACTTTCATCATAACTTTGGTTGTCGGATTGTCTTTAAAGGTCTACGTCTCTATTTTCTGAATCATGCTTCTGGATCTATTATCCTTCCATGCTATTTCTATACACTACATATAATTCTATTCATTCCTCACCTAATTCTAAAGTAGTTCTCCTGCACTTAATACAGAGTTATTTGAAATCTTTTGTTGCAAAATACCAGAAGTAATGAAGTATTGACTCTCATTAGGATGGGCAAAGTTAGAAATAGAGTGTAGAATAAAGGTACAAAGTCTGTTTATTTGTTCTCTCTGTCCATGGTCAAATTTGTAGTCAGTGTGGAAAGAGACTGTCATGGCAGTACGTAGAAGTAGACTTTTCCTTGTGCACACCTGAGCTTGCTTAGCCAGTGAGGCACTCTGACCCAAGGCTTGTTCTTTTTACCTCTCTCCTTTCTGAATCATGCATCCCCAGTATATACAAAATTTCAGAGATCTTGCATCATTACATTTGTAGGAATCCTCCTATAAAATCAAGTTATTTTTTATGTCAGTTTTCTGATTTGTGAGGTTTCAAGAGTAGCTAGAAATAGCACTACTACTTGAACACATCTTTTCCCAGTAACTTCTTAACAGCCATCTTCTTTCACCCAATGCATCGAGTGTTCTCTTGCCATCCCACTTCTTAAAGTCAAAGTTTATTTTATAATTTCATTTTGTTAATATCTTCAGTGACTCTGTTGTCAATTAAATTAAGGCTGGAATTCAAGGCTTTCTGCAATCTTTCTGTCTATACTTACCTCCCATTATTTTTCTGTTTAATCAAATATTAGTCACAACAATACACTATTTTTGTTGAATAATAGCTCTATTTCCGTTTTTTGTCTTTATTTATGGTCTTTTCTTCATCTTAGATTTACTTTCTCACCATTTTCATGTATCATGTTATCTCTGTTTCAATTTTTACTCATCTGTAAATAGGGACGATAAATTTACCAAAATCATAGGTTTTTTTTTTTTTTGGCATTAATATACAACGCTAAGAGAAGTAGTTGGCATCCACTGAATGTTTTATTAGTGTCATCATCATCAAAATATTACCCACATTTTCATGATACTATACCTGCCATTAGTCTTTGCTATCTGTATTCCATCAACCCTCCTTTCTCTACACCCTGAATATCTTAAATACTTATTTTGACACACAGTAAAGTTTGATCTTAATTCTTTTCCACCCTATATTGAATTGTGCATGTGTTGGCTTGTTCAGGGCAAGGTTTTTGTCTTGAGCACATCTGTTTCTCTGTCAGAATCCACAAGCTGATCAGTATACTCCTGGATTTGTGTACGTGGTGGCAAAATGTCCACCCTCTTTCCTACATTTCTCTGCATCTGACATTGCTCTTTTAAGCTGTTTAAATCTTCAGCTCAGTGAAATCACTCATTCTTGGGTTGGCAGACGTCTGGGACATATTTCCTTGATTACCACCTACTTTCATACTTGTTTCACACACTGTCCCAAAGAGTTTATGTCCTTTTAAAATCACATCTTATACCTGAGGTTAAGTCACAGCACTAGGAAGCTATCCACAGCCACTGTAGCATGAGTTCAGTCCCCAGCCTGGGAGCTGACCCACACGGCACAGCAGACCTCTCCTGTCTCACCTGCTGCTCCCCTCAGAGTGTGTTTCAGTGGATTGGCCTGTTCTGGTCCCAACCTTGTCTCTGACAAATCCTATCACCACTGCGTCTCTGGCCTGTACCCCAGCTCTTGTATGCATAAAGAAATAAATCTTAAAAAAAAGAAACCACACATCTTACCCCTGAGAAAAGAAAGCAATGTTGTAGAAAAAAAAGGAACGATGTAAAAAAACCAAATATATATATATATTTATATATAAAAGCTTGCTAAATGCAAGAAAACAAAAACACATTTGATATTCTACCTTTCTCAAGTAACTTCAGCCCCATCTCAACTCCCTCTGTGGCCCTGGTTCCCAGAGGCAACTCTGTTTTGGCTCAGAAATGAACGTATTATCGACATAGAATAGCTATTGAGTTGAAGCCATTGTAATACAGTCGCTGTATTTATTGAAGGCATCTATCATTCAGGCATGGTATGATGTATCTCACTTAGTTGTCACAACAGTGTGTTGTAAGTATAAAAAGCTCCTGTTTGTGGAAACAGATTATGTGACTCAAAGAAATGAAATGCATCGTCATGGTCATAAAATTGGTAGGAAAATTACATTTCCACTTTTCGCCTCTCCCCCAAATCTGTGTTCTTGATGGTTTTGCCCCCCCCACCTCTAAATAAATAGCACTTGGGAGAATTTAAAAATTATATTTCAAATATGTGAGTTCCAAATGTTTCTGACAAAATGCAAGACTGTGGGGAAAACATGTTTTTATTGATGTTAAAAGAAACCCACGCTCACATTTGTGATGAATTCTAAAACTGTTAGCTTTTTGGTATAGTCTATATTTGGGGTCTGAAGGACTTGTCAGTGTCTCTTTAATAATATCACTGCTTTTTTTCTCCATACTGAATCTCATTGTCTCTAATCACTGGTTTTACTTGTGTGTGTAGCTTCCAGTCCTCAATTTTCCTAAATGTCATGTAGATACAAATGTAAGACTCAACCACTAAGCTCGAGGTTTTGTGTGTTGACGGACAGTTAGGCGGAGGCGGCAGAGACAAACTTGGTGTTGGGTTTCGCCTTAATTTTGTGGGTATTTTGTGCAAATAAGAATTGAAGTATATTTTTGCTCCTGTTTGTTTCACATATAAATATCTTCAAGGAAAATGGAAATGAAAAGAAAAACACTGAACCCCATAGTTGTTGCAGGGCAGAGATGAATTATCTCAAGGAAAAGGGCCTGACCAGATCACATATAATGAGTGAATTACAGTTATTTAGTAGAGTAATATCAATTTAACTAGAGTAACTTTGTGTTTTCGATACAAAAATCCCTCAAATTAGAAATTCACTTTGGAATTTTCTAGAACCTTCCCTCAAGGCATGGCCTTGTGCCCAGTTGGTACAGTTGGTCCTGGGCAGTGCAATTAGGGTCACTGTGCAAATTCCGTAATAGCAAAACACGCTCCTCCTCCCTGCTCTACCACAGTGTTGAAAGTCCATTGTCAGAAACCAAAGCCTTTGGGTTAAAGAATTAGTCTTCTGGGTTCTTTACTATTCTGGAACAAATCTTAGGGGAAGAATAACACATGAACCTTTTTGGATTCATTATTGTTTCAGTTGCAGTTAAACTCTAAAAATTAATGGAGTGTTGGCGATGGGAAAGTGGATGTCTCTCTTAGGCATTGATAGGTTTTTTGTTTCTATATTGGGGAGCCAAGAGACGTCCAACATAACTTTAGTATTCCTCCTGGGTTTTAGTAAAAGATTAAAAACTGAGAATGGAGTAAGTTTGAAGTCACAGGATTGTAGAAAATAGTCTCCATTTCCAGAAAATTATCACTTTGTATTGTTATCATCATTATATCCAGGGATGACTGGGTTGAATTACCTGTTCAGGGCCTCTGTACTGGCCTAGGTCTTTCTAATTCCTACCTCCTTGAGGAAGAAAGTATAGCCACAAGGCTGTGTAATGGCTCAGAGATCTTGGTAGCTGATACAGTAACTCCCCTCCTTTCTAGATCCTATGGACATTTAAGGACTTGACTAATTAAGGAGCTAACTAACTAAAGGGACCACAGAGGTGCTTATGGTCAATGGGACAATAGAATCTTCAGTGTCATCACTTAATTCTCTCTTCTGTTATCACTGTCTGGATGATAATTAAAAGTGAATTGTATTTATAGGGCATGATTTCAAAATTTACTTCACAGTTGGCAAAGTCTTGCAAAGAGTGTATACTCCCTATATTTGTAAAATGATTTGTCACCTAGGTGATCTTTACAGTTATCTTTAAAGCAACATCAATATTTTATGTTCTAAATAACTGAACATTAAGTTCAGTTCCTAAGTCTGATTACTCTGGTCCCGTCAACTTTGATGAACCAAGATGTATGAGTACTTAAGAGAGCCAGAACTTCATGGAACTTCTTTGAATGTAACTCTCAATTTGCTTTTTTTTGCATTTTGGAAAAAACTAAAAGTGCTATAAAAAAGAAAGTTATGCTATGTGTACAAGGTTCTAATTGCTATTAACAGAGAGAAGGCTGTGACTTCAGTAGCAATGTGCAGTTAAGAACCAGTTGATCATGGCATGATAAAAAACAGAACAAAACAAAGTGTGAGAAGTTGTCACTGGCAGTATTTCAGAAGCATTATTCAACAGCCTCATAGAGTGACCTTAGAAGCCATAGAGATCACTGCTACCTTCACAGACTCTACTTAAAATATAGAGTTCATCTAGTCCCATTTTTTCCCTATAAATTAGGCATCTAATCTCCAAATATAGGCAGTGCTTTGCCCAAGGCAATGTCACAGATTCTAGCTATCTCAATGCCAGTGTTGGAATGAGGCAGTGAAAGTTGTTTAAAGAATCCTTTTTGGGGTATGATAACATTATAATCATTTGGGGACAGAATAGGATTTATCATGTTCTAGGGGGAAGAAGTGCAGGAAAAGTCAGACAGTTTGAGCTCTAGGAAGTGGGGGCCAACATCAGAGATATTGGAGTCCCATTTCTCCCAAAAGTTGAGGTTCCCTGAAACCACCTGACAATGCCCTTGACTGTGATAGGCTCCCCAGTCAGGCCATTCCATTGGATATAACTAAGAAGAGAGCAGAGCGTCATCATGACTTTACAAATCTGGAATTATTGAATCTTGCCCCAGCTCTATAATATACTAAGTGATCATAGGAAATCTCTTCTTCCCTCTGACCCCCCATCGCCTGACTTGTGAATTAGAGATGTTTCCTTCCCTGTTTACCACACAGGGTTGATGCCAGACCAAATACAATGTGACAATGTCTGAAATGTGTTTTAAAACATGGACACATAAGAGTGATTTTATTTTGGGCCTCTCTGGTGGCGCAGTGGGTTAAGCAACACACTATGAGGCAAATTGCAGCCACTGCAGCATAAGTTTGATCCCTGCCGCCGGCCGAGGAGGGGACCCACATGGCGCAGCAGACCTCTCCTGCTTTGCCTGCAGCTGCCCTTGGCAGTGTGTTTCAGTCAGTCTGCCTGTTCTGCTCCCTGCTCTGGTGAATCCTCTTACCTCCTGCGACTCTGGCCTGTATACTCCAGCTCTTGTATGAATAAATAAATAAATCTTAAAAAAAAAAAGAAAAGGGTGATTTTATTTTAATTCTATTACTCTTCATTAAGGTCTATTCTACCCTCAACCAGATTGTACCTTCTTGAGCTAGTATCTGTAAAGTACCCTCAAGGGATGTACCTTCTTTCTTTATTTCCACTACTGCTCCTCAGGGATATTCATTGGGTTCTCAGTTATCGGGGTTCTTAGTTTTATTCTCAGCTTTATCAGAGATGGTATATGCCCTGGGGAAATATAGCAATATTTAGACTCTTCAGGGAATGCCACAACCGCAGAGTCAGTTTATCCAAGCTCTGTATACATCCTGAGGGTGTGCCACATCCCATGACTGAGCAGTGCAGGAGGATAAAAGGCTGAATCGCATCAGACAAATAGGGGACAGCTCTGAAGTGCTAGTATAGCTCCACAGCTTCCCATGGGGGGTTAGCCAAGTTTATCACTGATCTTACACTGCCTATTGATTTTTCCTTCACAGCCCCTTCCACAAGTATTTGTGCCGAAAGGATGTTCTAATAAGCAGGTTCTACATAGATCTATGACCTGAACGTAAACTGTCTGTCTATGTGTCAGTATGTTTGTGATTGTCTTCTTTTGAGGCAGAGTGAGTCTGGGACATATGAGAACTGACCAGCTGTTCATTGTTAGAAAGAATCATAACCAGCCCCAGCACCCTGACTGTGACTGTGGTTGTCCCCCTTTATAGAGCACTGAGCCTCCTGTCCCCATGTCAGCTTCCCAATTTTAGTAATGCTATAATCCATCATATAAACTAAAAACACGATACCTTGCAGAGCTCAAAAGATCAAGTTTGTTTTGTGATTTTATTGTATTGTGACAAAACAATAGCGCTTAATTAAATTTTTAAAATTCATGCTAATGTATGCCATTCAGAATTAACAAGTGAGTCAGGGACAAAAGGTCTAACATGCCTGCTGATCCTCATTTGGATATGCCCAAGGGTATGAGGAAAATATCAGTTCTTTGGATGGTGGAAACTTTTGACCCTTTCCTATTTGGCCAATTCATTGCCTTCTTTCCAGAATTTATGCCTAGATGTTCTTCTGATAAATGATGATTAAAAAGAACTTTGTTTTTTGACACATGGTTTATATTTGAATTTGATCTAAAAGTTCTAACCCTGTAGCTCTTTGTTTGTTGAATAACTTTTTTTCACTCTTTATACCAGAAAAATAGTATTAGATGGGATTGTTTTATCTAAACTCTTCATATTATATATATATATTTTTTTTTTTTTTTTGTCTATTAAGAGTCAGGTCTCATGCTTGAAGTCAGCAAGTAGACAATGGTTATGATCAAATCAGCACTTTGGTTGGGCTTAGAGTCTAAACAGGAAGCAGTCAGACAAGAAGGCAATTATAAACCAATAGATTAGAACCTCTTAATGGAAAGGTCAGTGTGCTCTTAGGGTTGGAGAAAGGACATGAAATAGCACTTTGCAGGTCAGAGTGTTATTTAGTCAACTTTCCTGCTTTTGAGAGAAATGGTTACTTTTTTTTCCAAGTGCAGGAGAAGGGTTGCTATTAATTGGCTGTTGGGCATCATACTCACCAGGCAGCCAGCTCCATGGCACTTGGTGAGTTAGAGCAGGCAGGGATCTAGTTGAGTTTACATTAAAGAAAGGTGGGTGATTCCAGTGTGCCAAGGAAATGAAGGCTTTACATGGCAGGTACTCAAGGTCCTTTCATTTGGTTCCTGAGCTAGTCAATTTTAAGTAGTTCTGTGGTTCTAAGAGATACTGAAGCAAATCATGTACTTAATGAAATTCAGCTTTTTCCTTCCAAATTCAATTTTGTTTCTTAGTACTCCCACCCTGCAGTGCTTCACTTTTGAGCAAGTTCAGTGTTTATTGGGCATCTTTAAATTCACTTCTGTGCTCGGTGCTCTGAGGGATTCAGAAGAAGGGGAAGGTATGGGTTGTACCGAGTGGAATCTTAGATTTTAGGGAGTGATGTAACAGACTGAAAAATAAAATATGCCAGCAAAACAGTATATTTTAAGAAATATATTTATACTACAGCCAATATTATGAAAGTAATATTTATAAGGCTGATAGTAATGACTTGGTGTATGCAAACAGCCAACCCAGCCCCATCTATTGGCACAACACCTGGGATTCTCTTGTGCTTTCCCCCATTCTTTGCCTTACTGATTTCTATTCATTTCAGTTCAACTGTCCCCTACTCCAGGGAGTATCTCTGCCTTCAGTATCCCCTTTTCCAGTCTTCTTTCTATCTCTCTTTAAATGCTCTTCCTCTCTCCTGCATAGATCTATAACCACACATGTAAACTTTTAAAGATACCTACATATATTCTGGTCTTTCTTACCGATGAGTTATCAGATTGTTCCTTTATTTGGTTGTGAATAAAATTTATTAAATTCTCATGTTTCTAGCATCTTGAAAGGATAACAGCCTAATGATGTATCTTTAAATAGATGTATGTTTCTCTTTGCCACTCTCTCATAAAGAGGGAGAAGTTCTACTGGGACTGCCCAAGGTCAATGGCATGTATAGGCAAATAAGAAGCAGCAATAAAAACGTCATTAGAGGCAAGCTCTAGCACATTTCAACATGACTTAGTCATTAGAAAGTTAAATAAGCTATGGAGATGTGAGGAGTTTTTTTAATAAATTAAAACAATATTTTCTTATAACATTGGTGCTAAATAGTGGGCTAGGTTGAAAACTTGACACTTTCATGATAGGGGATATAGGGTCTTAAGGAAATGATCTCGAAGCTCCTTACACACTACACGAGCCCTCTGCCCGACTGACTTGCCCATATAATTTCTAGGTAAGTTGATAATCCTGTGTCCATAACTAGTTCCATTCCAGTTGGATTTCAAAAATTGTAAAAGCTTTACAATGCCAGTGTAGCAACAAATTTAAATAACTCGGAGTAGCAATTAGCAAATAAGCTCCATAAATATTAAAGGACTTCGAGCATTAGATGTCTTCCTAAAGGTAAATTTGAACCTGTAGTTGCGTAATCCACACTGTGCTTCTAACTTCATATCAAGCTCCCTTTGAAAGTATTCCACAGTGAAATACTTTTGGGAACTCTGCCTATAATTTCCCCCTTTTGGAATCACATTGTGCATTTTAGCTATTAAATGTTCTGCCAAGCTCTGCTGTAAAATAACCTGTTAAACTTTGTTTAACCTCACTTTTTCCAAACTAATTTGATATTAGAATGATTTTGTGCATGTATTAACTGTTTAGTTCCATGAAACTAGAACTTTGTGGAACACAGTTTGAAAAAAGCCTGCCTGAGTAATTTGTTCCAGTGCTATGTTACCCTCAGGACTGGTGGGCCTTATTTCACTGCACTTCAGCCCACTTCTTTCTGGAGACTTTTGTACACAGCACCTTGGGGACTGGTACAATGTCCATCTTTAATGTTGCATTCGCCTTTGAGGAAAATTTGCCTTTGAGTCCCATTTTGTGACATAACCATCTCTATATCAGGTTCTGTGAGTAATAAAAAGCCATGGAAGACACAATCCTTGCCTTAAAGAAGTAACTAATTATTTAGACATTGAGAAGAAAATAAAATTGAGTGATAACATCAACTGATGCAGTTGACAGGTACTGTTGGAATTTAGAAGGGAGAGCAATAAAAATGAGAGGGATAAGTGAAAGGATGTGAAGATTAGTTAGTGATAAGGGCTAGACAAGACCAAAGAAGTTAGTCTAGGCTCCAAGATAGTCATCAGTGTTGATTCCAATTAGGTCCAGGATTACTTTTATGTAGGTTTTATTTAGCTGGCGAGTAGCATGAAAGAAATACATGAATAAGATTACAAGTCAGTGTTTATGGTTCTCATACCATCCAAATATCTCAGAATCATGCCCTGAACTGAATTTCAGCTGCCTTGGAATATGACAGAGTGGAAGTTCTCCCATATTGGAGGAGCTAAAAGCTCCAGGCTCTTTGCCTTTTCGTTTATGGGATGCTGAAAATAACACACCAGTGGGCAAAGTTTAACTCTTAGTGTGTATTCTCTAGCAAGCCACAGAGAAGAGACTTTATGTGCCATTTCTTATTACATCATTAGATTAATGGCAGGGCATATTGTGGTCTACCACAGAGCTGGTGGGGGGAGTATTAGAGACAATGAAAATAACAGGAGATAAAATGGAGAAAGAGTGAAGAGGGCAGATGAGACCAAGTACTCTTTATTCTGCTAGAGAGTGAGAACACGTGGAACACGTGAACCACGTGTTTGGTCCTTTATTTAAAACTCAAGTCAACAGAACTACTTCTCTGTATACTTAAAGGGAGAAAATGGAGGAGATAGTGTGAGCTTTCCCATAGCTTAGACGTAAGGATCAAATTCCTATTTCTATTTCCCTGGTTCTCATGCCAGCAGAAGCTTGCTGGAGAAAATAAACTGTCCCCGTTACATCTTTATAATTTAAGGAGGGGTTTGCTATACTACCAATGCCTTTATTGATGGCTTTTTAAGTGGTGGATGAGGTTACTCTGCCACATGTTTTATAAAATAATCTAGTTTGCATTAAATAGGAATCGTGTATGTGTTCCTTCTTGCCAGTAATTTGATGGTGACAGTAATTTTGTCTTGTCTCCCTCCGGCCTCATGCTCTGTCCCTCGCTAAGAGTACACAGCTCTCTTTGGGTTCCAGGGAAAATTGGGCAGCTCCACAATTGATACGATGTGTTTCCCCAAGTCTCATTTTTAAGGAGGCTTTATCAGGTTTAATTAGACAGCTGCCACCTCTTGGGGCTTGCAGTGTATATTTAAGGAGAGAAGCATGAGTTGTCCTCTGTGAAATGAAAAACAATGTCATCAAAACTGTCTCTCCGATGCTCTGCTGGCTCTTTACCCACAGCCTAGAAACATGTTCAAGTTTCTTCTAGTGCTCTGTGGAGAGTTTCTTGGTAAAGACACAGATTGCGTTAGCTCTGGCAGCAGAGTTTTCATCGGGAAATGTTGAAAACAGAATTAAATATTCAGACAGGAAATATTTGGGCAGAAAAAGAGACTGGTTTGTTCTAGAGTAGGAGAGAAGGTTGACCCAAGAAAGGCAATGCTAAATAAATTTCCCACTCTTCATGCAATTCTGGTCTTAAACACTTACCTACTGCGCTAGGACTGCTAAGGAGGATAAGTGACTGTGCAGATAGGAAAACAATAGGTAGGAGTGGGAAGGCTGGAGTAAAAGAGATGTTCAGGGTTGAAATTCCCATACATTAAGCATGGTGAATGAGCTGCTTCTTCCTCCCTGCCACACTCATGCCGCACTCACACTCACGGGCTCACTGTCCTTTATTTCTTCTACTTCCATGGCTGTCCTTGAGGCTAAGGGTTTCCAGATTCTACTGGATAACAGTGTTGAGTAGTGTGAAGTTTAGTGAAAGATTGGTCTGTTCTCTGGGATGGGGATGGCCCCACCCACATCTTTGTTTAATTGTATATAATTTTTACTATGGTTCTATGTCATTTTTGCTGTGAAACAAAATTAACAAAGACTAGTATCTGTTGGCACATTCAGGTTCAGTTCGTTTCTATTCTTCCAGATATATAGGAGGAAAGAAAAAAAAATAGAAGTTTCCAGGAATCTCTAATCTTCCCTGAAGAATGACTTGGTGATGCCTGAATCCCTCTATTGTCCCCATGAAGCTGAACAAATCTCTAGCCAATATTTTAGAAATTAGCTGCAAATTAGCTTTCCTTCCCTAGGTCTTTTATCATTTCCCTCAGCCTTGGCTTCCCTCCTCACCAATTTGCCTGATATACTGCTCATCTACAGAGCCAGGAAGCACCAATTAGGAGATCTGCAACCATATTCCAGGCTTTGAGGCTGCCTGGGATCCACTGTTCTACTGTGAGATGTCTGAGGGAAGATATGTGCGCTTAGGATGTATCTGGCTTACGTTTGAATAGTTGAAATTAAGTAGGAAATAAAGAACAGTTAAAAAGTATGTAAGTAATTTTGGCTGCCTATGAAGTGTCAGTTGTCATGGTGAAGTCTCTATATATGTATTTTATATAATCCTCCAAGCCCCAAAGAGGACCATGTGCCAGAAGACACATGGCTGAGGTTCCGTGCACATGGCACACCTTTTACCAGGTCTGCTGGTGTGTGCTCCATGACATCGGAAATATGAATGAATCATTTTGTTGAACTGTTTAGATCCCACATACTTGAAGTGAGGATCAGGTGTTCTTTTAAACATGGAAATGAGATGCGCATCCCTGGATTGCTGTGAAGACAGAGTAAGACAATGTGTGGAAACCGAACATGGCTGGGGTTGCTTATAGGACATAGTCTGCTGTGGGTTGATTATAGAGTGTAATATTTGTGAATACTTGATCAGTTAAAGATTGAAGGCCAGTAATGTGATTACTAATGTTCATTTGGACAATGTTTATGGAGCAACTTTAATTACTCTACCTTTTTCTATGTAATACTGAAATGAGTGAATTACACATCTATGAGAAATTTATGGTCTAATTAACTAAGAAATGGAAAAGCACAATCTATTTATTGAATTCCACAAAAGTGATGACAAGCAGAGAGAGTTGGGACTGAATGCCATTTTTCTAAAACAGATCTGACTTTTCTAATAAGGCTTTCCCACACTTTCTCTTTATTTTGAAGTTCCACTGTTTGTGTATATGCATGTGCCTGAGTGCACAGACACAAACAAGTTTGTAGGTAGAATTGCAAACCAAATGCAGTACCTTGCAGTATTTTGGGAAATGATACAGATGACTTCGCTGCTCTGGGAGGAAGGGAACCTTCTGGTCTTTTGACGGTTATAGGTTGATATCTTCTCTGGAGTGAGTTATTTCCTCCCATACTTTACTGGTTGGCTAGTGGTTGTTGCTGACAGAGGCAGCTGCTGAATTCAGCATTCTGTAGTACCACAGCTTCTGCTGGTTCTGCAGACACTTTTGAACCACTGGCATAATGATCAGCTGGGAGAGGGGAACTTTGCACACTCCTCACCAGAGCAGACATAATTGCATGCCCACTGTCTCTAATTCCACATCAGGGCCACAGCAGAGGATGGGTGGAACTCCCAAGCACCATCTTTCCTCCCTCTCTAAGTCTGGCCATTTTGCCTCATCCTTGGGGCCTATGCTGGGCTACTCCAGGTTGGTGAGGGATGCCTGATGAGGAGGTTTCCCTCCAGGGCACCAGATGGAAAACCAGTCAGGATCCCTCTTCTCTTGGAGTCCCTCCATCTCTCTCATGTTCTTTCCTTCTCTTGGCATTGACTTACCTGGTGGTGAGATTAGGACTCACATCCATTCAGTCAATAGTTCTTCTTTCTTTCCAAAAACTAGCCAGCTGAAAGAGGAGGTTTTCTTTTCTCAGTGTGTGGCCTTTCCTGTGCTAATGCCCCAAGCCTTATGGAGTAGCTTCTGTGATAGAAGGATTCTGTCTGCCCCCACCCCCATACTAGCAAAGAAACTTGCCTTATAGTTCCCAGGCAAGCGTTATTTAAGAGTCACAAGATTGGGGCCTCCCTGGTGGCACAAGTGGTTGAGTGCCACACTGTGGGGCTTCCACAGCCACTGCAGAGAGAGTTCAATCCCTGGCCAAGGAGGGGACCCACATGTACAGCAGACCTCTCTTGCCTTGCCCGCTGCTCCCCTCAGCAGTGTGTTTCAGTCCATCTGCCTGTTCTGCTCCCCACTCTGTCTCTGGTGAATCCTCTCACCTCCCGTGACTCTGGCCTGTACCCCAGCTCTTATATGCATAAATAAATAGGTACATGTTCCCACATATCAGAAATGAAATAGAAATATGAAGTGATGATGAGGACTATCACCATGAGCCTACTGGGATCTGGGATCTTCATGGAGGTAGGTTGAGGAAACCAAGAGTTCTTCATTTGTGGGAGAGGAAAATAACACATTTGCCACAAACCCAAACACCAGAACTAGGTTTATTAGAAGTCTTCAATGTGTAGTGAAGGTTTTTTTTTAAATATATTTTTTTACATTGCCTTTACTTAACAAGAGTGCTAAATAGAGCATATTTCATTTTTTCAATTTAAAATTTCAACTTAAAAGTGGATGGTTTCTGTAAATTTAAGGTGTACAACACAATGATTTGATGCATTTATGTACTGCAATGTGATTCCCACCATTGCATTTGCTGACACCTCTATCATGTCATCTAATTATCAGTTTTAATGGAATACTTAAGATCTGGTCCAGTAATTTTGAAGTATATAAAACAGTATGTCGATGATAATGACTATGTTGTGCATTTCATTACCCAAACTCAGTCATCTTCTAGTTATAACTTGTACCCTTTC
Source organism: Galemys pyrenaicus (assembly GCA_019455555.1). Classification (NCBI taxonomy): domain Eukaryota; kingdom Metazoa; phylum Chordata; class Mammalia; order Eulipotyphla; family Talpidae; genus Galemys; species Galemys pyrenaicus. The sequence continues at coordinate 594,734 of JAGFMF010011464.1, forward strand.
ACAACACCTCTCCAATTCCGCCACTAGCTCCCGGCATCCCAAACCATTGCAGCACCATTTTACTGTTTCTGAGAGTTCAGCTTTTGTATATGAGAGTGGTTGTCATCCAGAACACAAAAGATAACAACTGTTGGTAAGAATGTAGAGAAAAGGACTCCCTTGTTCGCTGTTGATAGGATATAACTTATCACTATAGTAAACTCAGTCACTATAGTGAACAGTATAGAAGTTCCTCAAAAAGGTAAATAAGCTGTTAATATACTACTGCTGAGAGCACTTTAGGAGTCTGGTCCCTAGGGAAGCAAGGAGTCATCACCATGAACCTAACAACTGGGATGATTAGCCTCCTGCTGGCTCTTTTCCTGTACCGGCACCATCTCCAACATGGATAGAATATAAGACATTAATTACATCATCACTCATTTCTGTGTCTGTTTCTATGGATTATTTTTTTCCTGATTATGCAGATTTTTCCTACTAGTTCACATGTCTACTGCTTTTTATTTTATATTATTTATTTTTTTAAAGATTTTATTTTACGCGTACAAGAGATGGAGTACAGGGCAGAAATGAGGGGTTGAGAGGATTCACCAGAGACAGAGTGGGGAGCAGAACAGGCAGATGGACTGAAACACACTGCTGAGGGGAGCAGCGGGCGAGGCAGGAGAGGTCTGCTGCGCCATGTGGGTCCCTCCCTGGCTGGGATCGAACTTGTGCAGAATGGCTGTGGAAGCCCCACAGTGAAGCGCTCAACCGGCTGTGCCACCAGGGAGGCCCCACTTTTTATTTTAATACAGATGTTATCATTAGGTTGGTGAATGTTGGATCATACATATTTCTGGAGCTCTTTATGTGTGTCCTCAAGATCTCAGTCTTCATAATTTCTTGAGTCTTCCCTGTGAAAATGTTTTTATTTTAACCTGAGAGTAGTGGTAGCTTGTTATTTTTTCATTTTCATTCCTTTCATTATCACTGATGCTAAGCATCCTTTAATATACCTATATACCATTCATTTATCTTTGCTGAAGTGTTTGTTCAAATCTGGTCATTTTTTTTTTTTAAAGTGACCTAATTGCCTTCTTGAGTTTGAAAAACTCTCCCCTCCATCTCCACAAATAGTCTTGTTATTCTAGGTCCTTTGTGTTTCCATATTAACTTAATAATACATTGTTAATTGTTTATAAAAAAAAAAGCCTGCTAGGGTTTTTATTGCACTTGAATGAAATCTATAGAACATTTCAAAGGAAATTGTCATTGTAATAATATTGAGTATTCTGATTATCTATTAACATGCTCTATTGTCAATTAACATAGATAAATTATTTGAACCAACACTTCATAAAAGGAGATAAATGAATGTCTAATGAGAGATGTACAGTAGCATTATTCACTAGAGAATGTAAATTAAAACCAAGAAGAAATTCCACTACATACCCATAGAATGAGTAAAATCAAAAAGACTGAAAATACAAAACACAGATGTTTTGAACCAACATTATAGGACATACATATGTAAAACTGAATAGTCACTTTGAAAAAGATATCTAAGCAGTTCTTTATGGCATTAAACATATACTCATTAGATAACTAATTCATTAATAACTACATAGTAACTAATAACTAATAAATTCCACTTGAGTATTTTAGCATGTACAAGGATTTTTATAGGATTTTTAATAATCCCAAACTAGACATTTCTTATATCCCAAAACTTATAGAGACAGATAAAAATGGTATTTACCAGGGATAGACCCGTAAGGAACACCAAGAGATATTTGTCAAAGGGTACAAATTTCCAATTATAAAATGAATCAATTACAGGAAGTCTAATGTGCAAAATAGTGATTAGAATTAATAACTGTATGGTATTATGTGACACAATAGGGGTGTTAGCTAATCTTACAGTGGTAATCACTTGGCGATATATTTGTTTCAAATCAACATGTTTAATATCTTAAGCAATCTATCAACTATATATCAAGAAAGCTGGAGAAAGCTGGGGGAAAATTCAGGTAAAGATTTACAATAGATGAATAGGCTTTGAATATTAAAAGTGATTTCTCAAAATCCAAGCCTTTTTCAAATAGAAAGCTTCTAAAGACTGAAATACCTTCAAATTTCTTTGTAGTCTTTATGTACTTAATACCATTTTCTCATCACACTATGGCTGTTAAATTATTTAATAAACATTTTACTGGTTGAATAAATGTCACAAAGTAAAGAATTTCCACGTATTTATTATAACCCCAAACTAGATACAGTTCTAAGTTTAGTGGAAATAATTTTCAAAGTATGCTATAGTTATAAAATTGAATGCTACTTAATTAAAATGAACAAAACTATTGACATTAAAAATGTGGAAGGTTCTCAAGACACTATGATTAATTGGAGAAGCTTGTCAAATAGTGAAAATACTGAATTATTCCATTAATATGAAGGTCTCAAAAAGACAAAATTAATAATTAAAACAGAAAACAGATAAATAGTGAACTTGGATAGGAATTAGGGAACTGCAGAGAGACATGAGAAATTTCTGAAGGTGGAAATGGTCGCTTAATTTTAATGAAAGTTACATGGGTACATAATATTTGCAAAAACTTACTGAACACTATGTATAATGGGGACATTTATTGAATGAAAACTATAATTTACTTATGTAGATTATAAATGTCAATGGTTGCATGCAACAGCTGTTTAGATATAGCTATAGATTTATCTGGAAAAAAATGATTTTAATGTAGTATGGAGATGCCAAAACATGGATCTTTTCCTGTGGATGAACACATTTGTTGAATCCCATTGTCACAAAATACAGTCTCCAAGTGCCTTGCTTTGCCTTAACAGAACACTGTGCCTATTCTGAGGGCTTACCCATGCGTACCAGCCTTGGGTTGAGGGACAACTAATGGCTTATTTTATTTCAGTTACTATTGATTTAATAAGTGTTTTGGCCTCTGGTCTAGGATTTTTACCATTATTTCTAACATGGCTTTATGAGAATATATGATATGCTTTCTAAACCACTGCCAAAAATAAAACTTGGATTTATTTTTTTGTCCTGTCACATAACCACTTGTGAAACAGACCTGTATAGTAACAACCACTCAGGCTGTGAGTCATATTCATGTGTACTTGTGATTATTCACTGCCCGCTGGGCCCTAGGCCAGTGATAAAACCTTTCTTACACTTTGTATGTGTATGTAGAATGGAAAGAAAGAAATGGGATCATAATGATACATCTTTAGTATAGGGGTAACTACTTTCTCTGTTTCTCTCTCTCTCTCTATATATATATATATATGTATATATATAGCGTGATATATGAATTATTTGACATTTTGATCCAATTTCTCATATCTGAGTGCACCATCTAAGGTGAAAAAGGAAGCATGGGGGCCTCCCTGGTGGCGCAGTGGGTTAAGCAACGCACTATGAAGCAAACCGCAGCCACTGCAGCACGAGTTCAATCCCTGCTGCCGGCCAGGG
>JAGFMF010011464.1:598270-680590 GCA_019455555.1 Galemys pyrenaicus
GCTTTCTGTGGTGAATCCTCTCACCCCCCCCCACCTCTGGCCTGTACCCCAGTGCTTGTATGCATAAATAAATAAATCTTTAAAAAAAAAAAAAAGAAAAAGGAAGCATGTTAGATAAATCGGATATTGTGATCCCCTACATGTCTTCTACCCAAATGCTCCAGTGTATGTCGCTAACAGGTAAGTTATTTTTTTTCCCAAAAAAACAAAACAGAAACACAACTTCAAATCTTATTGTAGCAGTAAAATAATGCCTCAAAATCTCGTCATAAAAGTTAAATTTTCCCCAATTCTCATTAAAATATCTTTGTTGGAAAAATGGTCCAAATTCGATGTATTGTTGTTTCTGGACAGCCCTCTGAAATCTCTTCTAATCTATTACAGGTTAAAATAGACTTCCTTATTCTTTCGAATGCCATTTATTAATTTAAAAGTCGACATCATTTGTTGTGCAGAAGTTCCAATTTCACATTTGACACCCTCTATCCTTGTTGTATTATTTAATGTGCTTTCCTAGTCTCTATTTTTCTTGAAAACTGGTAGTCAAATCTAAAGATTTAGACAGATTAAAGTTTACTTGGTTTCCTTTCAGAGAAAGACATCTGTGTGTTTTGTTTCTTACTGCTTGAACGCAAGAGAAACAAAATGTCTGATTGTTCTACCTTTGGTAACATTAAGATTGATCAACCTGTTCAAGTGATGTAACTGTAATTCATTTTTTATGAAGTTTCCAATTTTTCATGGAAAGGGTTTAGCAGCTATTCATGATTCCTATCTGGATCCATTGTTTTTATTATGGATAACAACACGATTTATCAATCCTTTATTTATAAGCTGTATTTCAACTTCAAAGAAAAGTTTTCCCTTTGTGTCTCTGGTTAGAGAGAAATAACAGATTATGCAAGATAAAGCCTTGATATTTTCTATTATTTTTCAGCTTTCAGAATGGCTTGGTACCTGACCATACCCCAACATTGACAAATAAGATTTTGTTCTAACCATGAAATCAAGAATTTTTCATTTTTTGGTTATGTTTTGTTCCATTGGGGTTCTTGTTACTAATTTTGCTGGATCTATTATCCTACATTTGGTCAGTGAAAGTCTCTGCAGCTCAATTTCTATGTCCTTTTGAACAATGCACCCATATTTTGCATACCTCTTTACTTTTAGAGAATAGCTAACCCAGACTTACCTTGTAATTTTTCAGCCTTAGAAGGGTATTACCCCTCGGGCCTCCCTGGTGGCACAGTGGGTTAAGCAACGCACTGTGAAGCAAACCGCAGCCACTGCAGCGCGAGTTCGATCCCTGCTGCCGGCCAGAGAGGGGACCCACATGGCGCAGCAGACCTCTCCTGCTGGGCCCGCTGCTCCCCTCAGCAGTGTGTTTCAGTCAGTCTGCCTGTTCTGCTCCCTGCTCTCTGTGGTGAATCCTCTCACCCCCCACCTCTGGCCTGTACCCCAGTGCTTGTATGCATAAATAAATAAATCTTTAAAAAAAAAAAAAAAAAGAAGGGTATTACCCCTCTACTGTTTTCAGCTTTCTGTAGGAGAGCAGCAGAATATTTATATCAGGGGTGACTGAGGGCTAGGATAAGGAGAGTGTCTGAAAGGAAAATATGGAGACAAATGACATTATTCCTACTGTGGGTTTTCCTAAGAACTGGTTGAAGAGCCTCTTTCTTTCCCTCCTTCCTTCCTATTTTCCTCTCTTCAGATAAGCTTGAGAGAAGAAAAGCATTTTGTAAGCTTAAGGGCTTTCATCACTGAATTCTTGATTAAATATGGCACAATCATGTCAGTGCCTTCTAACTTGGTTTCATTACATGAGGAAAATCAGGTTCTAGGCTGGAGAGATCTGGGCCTGGAGACACAGCAGAGAGAGTGCCAACACTCTGACCACAGACAAACCCAAGGTACACTTGGGCTCTCATCTTCTCATTTCACCAATAAAATGAGGGTAAAAATAACTGCCTATTTACTTTTCATAGAACCCATGCAAATATCACTAGTGGCTCGAAAGTGTCTTGGAAAAATTAGAGAAATATATTCCTGTACGGTTTACTCTGTCTCAGTTTCTGCTCTTCTGCCTATTCACTGGACTTGAAGTTCTCTACCCTCTGAGGGTCTGGACCATTTTCTTGTTTTTATCATTGTTGTACTCCATATTAGACCCTCATTATCTAGCAGCCATATATTTCTTGGATCTGGACAGTCTCCAGATTTGTTTCCTAATAAGCAGAGTTTAAAGCCCCCAATCATTGACTACTCATGACTTGTGGCCCAGTATAGCAGGAATAATTAAGTGATAAGCTTTGGATTTGAAAGTATAAGTGTAGGGTTTCCCTGGTGGTGCAGTGGGTTGAGTACTACTTTGTGAAGTGTCCCCAGCAAGGCAGCGCGAGTTCGATCCCTGACCAGGGAGGGGACCCACATGGCGCAGCAAACCTCTCCTGCCTCACCCAGTGCTCCCCTCAGCAGTGTATTTCAGTCGATATACCTGTTCTGCTTCCCACTCTGTCTCTGGTGAATCCTCTCATCCCTAAACCCCAACTCTGGCCTGTACCCCAGTGCTTGTATGCATAAATAAATAAATCTTAAAAAAAAAGAAAATATAAGTGTATGCTTGCATATAAAATACAAAACTTGCAAATACACACCTGTTACACTAAAAGAAAAGAAACAAATTATTAAAGGTCAGTAGTGACAATAGTGTGGTTTGGTGGAAAAGTTTTGACTGGTAAGGTAAATTTAAATCCAACCGGTAGCCATATGATTCTGGGCAAATCATTACAAATCTGTGGTCCACAAGTTCATTGTCTGTAACAGTTGGGGTGCTATTTAAAGTCTCTTACTGCTATGAAATATTTAAACCCTCTAGGAAAAGAGATAGAAAACTTTCCCCCAAATTTCTACTAATGTTTGTAAGATGCAACTTAACATCATATCGGATGTAGATGGGATTTAGTTGCATTTCTTGTGTTTTTTATTCTGAGTATTATTTTTCCTTGAGTTGAATTCTTCAAATATGTTTTATGACATCCACATCAACTTGCTAAAAAGTCTTAGTGAAATAACTTTATAATTTGTTCATGTATATAGCAGACACTTTTTTTGCTAGACAGTAAATACACTTTCAAGAGAATGGAGTCTCAGCCTCTTCAAACTGGACTTCCTCCCACAGAAAAGGTTAAAGCACAGGAAGTACATTTTTTTATGTGAAGATATAAAAGATAATGAAGGAGAATGTCTTAAAAGCCAAGAAAATAAGTACAAGCTGTCTTTTGAAAAGTTGTGGTTAATAACACTTAGCCCAACCACATTTCCCTTAAAAATAAGCTACAAAATATTTTTCCATTTGTAAGATCTGCATTGTTATTCACTTCAGTAAAATTTCAATGTGATCTTAAGAAGTAAATTCTGTAGTCCCCAACTTTGTTTTGTTGTTAAGATTCTTTTGCTTTTACTAAGGTGAGCAATTTATTCTTTTTCTTTTCCAGTTTGCCATCAACTCACTGAGATTTCAAAATCTTATCAATTAATAGACAGAAAGTAGTCATGTAAGTGGATGGTTGTCCATCTGACTTCTCAGTGAGGAAGACCTGAAATTTCTGAGAGCTGGTTTTTAAAACAAGCCTTTGAATAACATGGGAGTCCGTTCTTTCTTTCATCTTTTTTCCTATTGCTAACTTAGGTGTTTCTCTTCTTAGGCCTGGTCTCCATAGGGCTAGGTCAGTCAACATTTTGCTAATTTGTGTTGCTCAGTCTCCAATGATTAGGAAAGGCAGGGTTCAAAATAACATTGCAGAGTGGATTCCCTTTTCATGCTGATGGGAGGTCTGAGACTGCTGTGCAGGCTGCCTGGGTACCTTAGATTTTCCTTCTGGGGCTGGTGGGTTTCTGTCATTGAGCTTCATTGTAACAAATACTGTTTCCTGCAATATTTTATTAGGTCTTGATTCCATCTGGATGGTGAGAAGTAGATCTCCGCATACTTATTCCAATCAACTTATATCTTGTTTGTGCTAATAAGGATGTCTATCTAACTTTGTACTATCATGCTTATGTTTGGGGAAGTAACTATTATGCCTTTTTAGTGCTTTAAGGTTTTATTAAATATACTGGTATTATGAAAAAATTCTTAATATCTATTACCCTTAGGGACAGCTCGAGAGTCCAAATTCTAATTGCTTTGGTCATCATAGTTACTATTTTTTTTCTCTCTAAGATGGCAGCTGTGAGAATCATTTAGGGGAAAGTATCAATTTGGGGCTTATAATAGATACTTTTTCCAAATAAATTACTGAAAGGCTATTTAGGAAAGACTTTGATTGTCATTATAAAATAATTGATAGCATGAAAATAAATAAGTCCTTTGGTCATCTTTGTATTTCCTGCCCCACACTGCCTGTTTCCTACAGTGTGTCAGGGTCTGTACAGACCAAGATACCTCGATGATTGAGTGAAGTCGTCACCTTTCTCAAGAGTACATGATGCAGGATGATGATAGGTTTCATTTTATGGCTGTGACCGGGAAGGGAAAAATATTAGACAAAGTAAAGAAATAAACTATTTCTCTACAGACCTACAGGTGCTCAGATGAGACAGAAGATAAGATCTTTGTGCCATTTGGCTTTCGAAATCATTTCCCTTTTCTAGGCTCCTAGAAAAGGACTTGACTTGATTCTTCTTCAAAGCTTTATCTTTCAAAAAGTCAATAAATGTCTTTTGACCAGAGCAGTCAATAAAATGTCTTGCAATCTACGTAGGTTGATCCAAATAATTCTGGACATTTTTGGGTCTCTGTCCTTTCATAAAGTCAGCTTTTTGATAATATATGATAATAGGACACCCTTGGAAGTAAAATGCATAAAGTGGTAAAAATCTTGACTGTTTTCAAGAAAAGCTGCCAAAAGAAAAATAGGATGTTGTCTATTTGTAAATTTCCAATAGGAATACATCACAAAGGCAAATTGCTAGAAGTAATTGGTTTCAAGATCAAGGAAGTTATGCTTTTTTTCTTTAAGCAAAGTTTATTTTGAAAGGGTAATTAGCTTGGTTTATTAAGGAATATGTATGGTTTCAATTAATTTTTCACAAAATGGATCCATGCAAAGGAGACAGTGGGCTCTCTTCTTCTCTTGTTCTTCAGAACATGTATGCAGAAAATACTTTGAGATTTTACACTGAATAAGAAAAAATACTTAGTCATTAAGAAGTTCTTGGATATGATATTTACATATAGTAGCTTTTATTGCTATTACTTAAAAGTCCCAAATCTTTTTCCCTGTTTATTACATTTAAATATATTTAAAGGGTGATCTGATGAGAATATGTATTATTTTACTTAAGAGAAATAAGCCTCAGTTTGGGGAACACAGTAAGAGGAGCCCCAATGGCTTATGGGGGAGGACTGTGGGGTGCTTGGTGGTGGTGTGGTAACATCATCTGAAGAAGTGAGAACCCATAATCCTAAACCATATAGAGTATTCTAGACCAATGTTCCCTCAAAGGAAAAACAGAATGATAAATTAGCCTCACAGAGATTAATATAGGCTAATATAGGGACTTGATCCCTGAGTCTTTGTTAACAGGTTCATTTGCTCTTCCTCAGGGTTCTTTTGGGGTCATTGAATCTGGGGCCTCCTATGGCATGGTCCAGTGTAGGTGTTTTCAGCACTCTTTACTTCACGTGCCCCCTATAGCAAAGGACTGTATTCCCAGAATTACCACAGACTTCCAAAAACTTTCTCTCCATTCTGTTGCAGAAAAGATTGCATAAATGTGAGTTGTCATCACACTAATAATGAGAGATGTGCAGTGACAGAGAGGAGGGAATTTAGAGGACCCAGTAAACACAAAATGGGTAAGAAAGAGAGAAGTCAAAATTGTTGTGGTGAAGGGGGTGAAATCCTTTGGCAACATCTCTTTTTGTGGAGAATTTGATATTGTCAGGCTGAGATGGAAGAATACTGTGGTAATCCTGGCCAAGAGCTGCTGTTCTGGGTGGTAATGTTGATCAGCTAGAATTGAACCTTACATTTGTGATGACAATTCCCACAGATGGATTGCAATCCTTAATAAAGGGTTCTTGGTAGTGAGTTTAGTGAGCTGTGCAGACATAAACAATTGCCTACAAGGAGCTGGCCAAATAAAAATAACTGAAACAGAGGGATAAGCAGTGAAGAACACTTATATTTTCCAGTAGGAACCACTTGTAACCAAAGCACTAGCTGAACAAAACTGATAGCTTCGTCTGGGGAGATTTATACAGAACAGACTCTTCCTGAATGATTTGTTGGTTTTGTTGTTGGGCAGTGGGAGGGTTAACAATGACATTAATAAGGTCACCTGTTCTATGCACCTTCTTTTTGACTTTAATGGTTTAGAACACAGAATACAAAGGTGCTACTACCATCATGAAAGTCATGCCTTTATATATCCCTGGAGGTGTTAGACATTTGTTGAGAATGCTATGAGGCCTTCAATCTAGGGGAGCACTGTGGTAAGCCATGGCCAAATGTGCCACACTGCAAATCGATTACTGATTTTCAAGTAAGATAAATAACAAGGTTATGTAAACTGGTTTAAGAAGAAATTTGAATCCTGAGTCTGAATGTCATATCTTGATGATCTGGTTTGAGGTGCCTGTTCTCTGCCCCTTGTGCTGAACCCAAAACTATATAAAGGGAAATGAGTCCACTGCTTACTGTGACCTAGTACATTCCTTCCTTACTGCAAGTTAAAGAGGTCTGGAGAGGTTGAGTTTCCCTCTAATGAAGGAATAGGAAGCACTAGGGAGCCATCCACTTGCACAGTAATGTGTCCTGGATCTCCAGGGTATCATTTGCACTACTTGATGACAATATAGTGAAACCAATTGCAAATAACCTCAATTAAGTCCAAGGCATAAGTCTCAAATCCAGACTAGCCTTCACCATTCAAGACACGCTTTTCCATTTTGTTCTTCAGAAGTCTTCTAATAAGAAACTTCTAGAATTAAGATAATTCTTTAAATGTTTAAGCATTACATATTAAATAAGTTGGATATGATGGTTTTGTAGAAATGATGTCTAAAGTTGAATGGAGGTTCTAGTTTGTACTGGAATATGGAGAGTTAATGATAAAGCATCTCAATTGTGTAGATTGTGAACCCAGGAGAAAATTGGGTCTCTATTCATTTAAATTTTTTTAAAGATTGATTTATTTATGCACACAAGAGCTGGGGTACAGGCCAGAGGTGTGGGAAGTGAGAGGATTCACCAGAGACAGAGTGGGGAACAGAACAGGCAGATGGACTAAAATATACTGCTGGGGGAGCAGCCGGTGAGGCAGGAGAGGTTTGCTATGCTATGTGGGACCCCTCCCTGGCTGGGGATGCTTCACAGTGTGGCGATCAACCCACTGCATCACCAGGGAGGCCCTAGTTTAAATTTCAAATGACAGTAATCTCCAGTTCCACGTAATGTGTCCTTGCTTGCTTGAGAACAGAACCACATGTACTCACAGTCTTTTCAACCACATGTTCCTTATTGTGTATAAACCAGGGAATAGGTCTGTGAATATGAGTCTGGCCACACTGCCAGTACCTTTTCATGGGGTTCACATCTTCTCATTGACCGCTGCCTTCCCATAGCTTTTCCCTTGGCCTTAAACCTTTTTCCTATAGACTGAATGTTTGTGTTCCCATAAAACTTACATGTTGGGATCCTCGCACACAACTTGATGGTGTTAGAGGGTGGAGCTTTGGAGAGGTGATAAAGTCACGAGAATGGTGCCCCATGAATGCTATCAGTGCTCTTATAAGAGAGTTTCCAGAGTTCCCTCCCTGCTTCTGCCTTGTATGGATATCAGAAAAGTCTGACACTTTAAAAACCAAAAATGGAAAGACAAAGACAAACTGGGGACACTTGGTGGGGAGGGAAGAAGGGAAGGGTGGAGGGCAGACAGGAGCACGGAGGACTGAAGTGATGGTGCACTGGTGTTACGGTGATGGGGAATACATGGGGATTACAACTGATGTCAAATATATGTACATTTAAAAAAATTATAAGTAAAAATAATTAAATAAAATAGTGCCCTTGCCCTGATCTTGCTGGCATCCAAACCTAGGATTTCTAACCTTCGGAGATGTGAGAAATACATTTCTGTGGTTTATAAGTCACAAGTCATGATATTTTATTATAGCATGCTGAACAGCTAAAACACCTGTTTTGTTTAGGGCCTTCAATAAAGAGGTGATGGGCTGTTATGTTTATTTCCTCCAGATCCAGAAAGCTCAGTTTAGTTAGGTTCTGTATACCAGTTGTATTTTAGTAGCACATTCAGAGCCTTCTTAAGGAAAATGTCACTAAAGAAGGTTACCTATGAGTTTCGCTTGATAGTGCCACAGTAGTCAGCCCTGAGACCACTGACATTTGTTGAAATCCACATGCTCTGATTTATTGAAGTAGAGATTGCTATCCAAATACTCGATGTCCTTTTTCACTAACTTCCTTAATTATTTCTAGGTAGTACAGAGTAGCATATAACTAAACATTATCAGGAAGGTTTTCAGCCCTAGGGCTGCTATTACTGTATATTATAGTCGGCTATAATCATTCTAATGGTCTAAGATGTTGCAACTAATTTACCCAAGGCCTGAGCACCAGAAGTGTGGAAATTGTCTGAGAGTTTTATTCTGCATCCAGCCATTACCATGAAGGAGGATGTATTACTTCTCATTTCTTTACAAGTGTCAGTGAAAATCCAACCATCAAACAAAAGTTGGGCCTAAAAGCTTTTAGATTACAGCGATTATTACAGATTTTACATGAGATAAAAATGTAATTGCGCCATTTCTTTCATTCTTTTTTTTTTTTTCTCTCTTCCTCTACTGCATATTTTAGACCTTTCTGTTTGACTGCCAGGTCAGACCCAGAACATAAAGACATTGATCATAAGACAGGGAAGCTGGTGTGTTCCTTTTCACAGAAATGAAATACATGGATTTCTCTTCCTAATGGATCACAAAATTCCCATTGTCATTTCCATTTTTAAACTCTTCTATGTCGATGTAAACTCATGCATGGTATATAGAGAATAATACTTCTAGCCATTTGGATAGTTGCAGTGAATGAGCTGAAGGCTGCAAAGGATTGTGGTCTGTATGTATATTTTTCACCTTGCTTCCTTTATTCTTTTTTATATTCACTCCTCCTTTTTAATTCTTTAGCGCTCTTCTATTTTTCTTACTTCCTTCATTTTTTTTCCTATTTTATTTCTTTACCATTTTCTTGGTTATTTCTCTTTTCCTTCTCTTGCAGTTAGATATTAGTTCACCATTCTTTTTTCATATAGACTCTCTCAGCTGTAAGTTCTGGAATGCTAATATCCTAAAATTAACCCTCTGCTTAACAGGACTTGTTTATAAACTACTTGGCTTAGAAGGAATATTAGCCTAGCTATGAAAGACATCCTGCTGAGGATAGCGATTTTTATTCTTCCACACGCTCAGAGAAGCAGCCCTCAGTCCCCAGAAAATGACAGAGCCAGGATTTAAATTCTCATGCTCAGTCTCTGACTTTCAACTAGATTTAAACTCTTTATCTTGAAATCTTTTTTCCTGATTTAGAAAAAGGAAGAGACTACCAGTTTTATTTTTAATGGAATATAGTTAATGCAGTGCTTTAATTATACAATTACAAATATGTTTATATTACATAAAAGGTAAGGCACAGTATCCATAATCTACCATAGCAAACAAGAAAAAGCTATGAAAATTAAGCTCAAGGTAAGAAGAAGGAAGGAAATACTAAAAATATAAATAAATAAGATTTTTGTAAAATGTAGAGCATGAGAAGTATTTTGTGCAGTGTTTGACCATATAATAAGCACTCAATAAGTGATAATTAATATGCTGTTTCAATACATCTATACAATGTTATATGGCAGAATTTAATTTCTTCCTGATACCTATTTTCTCCTGCTTTACTTGAGACATTTGCAAGCTTACTTTAGAAATGTGTTGCCCTAGAACTGTATGTGTGTAATGAAATAAAAATGGACAGTTTTGTGTAGTTTCTGGAGTCTGCTCTTTGCCCACCCTCTATTTTGCTTCCTAAAATGCTTGCATGATCACTAAAACTCCAGTCATCATATATGACCACTACAATATCACATGTCTTTTCATAAGGAGGGGGAGATGGGATAAGCTGAGAACTTCATGAATTACTATAGTAGTAGTGAATCACCTTCAACTGAAAAGGTGTGAAGCAAAAAATGCTATGTTTAAGCTACTTCGTTTTCCAAGTAGCTTTTATTCTGGTCCTTTTATTCTATCCAGTGGAGTCTAATTCTAACCTATGATTTTAACTTTCTAGTCCCTGGTTCTACCCCAGCCGACCTGCCTATTTATCTGAGTTTCTCATATTACTTATTTTGTTGTTTAATTTCCACAGTCCCCATTTCCTGGGGTACTTTATTTATTTATTTTTGCCAATAGGGGTGATCTTGATGTTGGGATATTACTGTTTCTCTTGGCCACTGTTTTTTTCTTATCCAGTTGATCCTAGTTTCTAGAATGAATAATCTGTCATAATTTCTGTTTATCTGTCTGGCTTTGATCCATATCTTGTTCTGCCTGTAAGTTAGTCACACCTTAACATGTGTGAGGCATTCCATTGATTTTCGTCATAGGTAACTTCTTCAGTGTTTCTATGAGTTTAGTACTGACTATACCACATTCACCTTTTCTTCCTTATCACTTATTTCTTCTTCCCTTCCTCTTCCTCTCTCTCTTCCTCTTCCTTTCTTTCTCTCTCCTCCTCTTCCACTCATCTCTATCATTTCTTTTTTTTTTAAAAAAAGATTTTATTTATGCATACAAGAGCTGGGGTACAGGCCAGAAGTATGGGGCTGGGGTGAGAGAATTCACCAGAGACAGAGTGGGGAGCAGAATAGACAGACTGACTGAAATACACTGCTGAGGGGCACAGCAGGCGAGGTCTGCTTCATCACATGGGTCCCCTCTCCAAGTGGGAATCGAACTTGTGCTGCAGTGGCTGCAGAATCTTCACAGTAGGGTGGCGCTCAACCCCTTGCGCTACCAGGACGGCCCTTGTCTCTCTCATTCTTAGCAGTTTGTTTCCAAGCACTGTCCCCTATGCTAACCACAATCTACTCCTTATTATATATTAAAAATGCTGAATATTTTCATTTACATATATCATACAATGTAACTTATATCTGACAGTTTTTATCTTCCTTAATATGTCTGGTGAATGCCCTTTAGGATTAAAAATAGAATTTTCCCACCTAATTATAGTCGTTTACCTATGCAAATGTTATCAGATTTAGTAATCATGTTTCCCTGGAAATGATAAAGTCACATGTGTTTTAACTGAATCATAAGTCTTGTTGATTAAGTTACTGTCCTGAGTTATTCACTATAAAGGAATTATTACCTTTAGACTTCCAAACTGTAGCCTAGTAGATTTCTTAAGGAGATATTTCTGTGTTTAGGATGTGGGCATGGCATACCGTGTAGAAATCAATACAAGGAAATTTAGAGAAAATACTCACTGACCAGATGCTGCTTAAATTCTTAGCTAATATTTCTTTAGATTAAATTTCCCTCTTAACTATGAGCTCATTTACATTGAAAATAATCTTTGATATGAATTAGAAATAACTAAAGTATGAATGTAGAGAGTCAGGTCTAGGTGAGTAAACAAGACAGCTAGAGGGCGGAGAGACTGCAGTGTATCATTGGATTTGATGAGAGAGCGTTCCACGTTCTCTACTTGAAAAAAAAAGCCAGCTGTATCAAACAGAGCAGTGATAATTAAGAAGAACTTGACTTTAGCACTGGGATATTGTACTGAAGAAAATCTAATAACATGAGAAAAATAGAAGTGGAGTTCTCCAGGAAAAAAATTCAGAAGTGGACTATTGAATGTAAATTAGCAATATGTTATACTTGCAGTGTATATTAGAGTTGAAAGAGTGGATGCTGCAGATTTCCTCAATCTAACCCATGTGAAAACCTGGGGTAGGGTGTGGCACATTAACCGTCCAGTTCACAGAGGACTCTAAGGCTCAGAGAGATAAGTAATTTGGCATTAGGAGGTAACAGCCGAGACCAGAGAATTGAACCCATGATGAATCAGTGCTACACTGCCCCTAACCAGCAGCCAACTAAAGAGATCAGCGTGCCTGGGCAGAGAGCTGTCATTTGAAGGGGGAAATCAATTCAATCTGTATAGCTCTGGAAAGCAGGACAAGGATCAGTGGGTGGAAATTACAGGGAGGCTGATTGTGCTGCAATTTGAGGAAGAACTTTCCAACAATTAGAGCTGTCTAACCAAAGAACAATCTGCCTTGTCAAATAAATGAGCAGTCTGTCGCTGAAGGCATTTAAGCTGAAGCTGAAGACCACTTCTCAGGAAAGTGGAGGGAAGTTTACTGCATGGGTGGCCTGAGAGACATCTCAGACTCGAGCCATGGCAAGGTCCTGAATGTGAGGCAGGATGACGTTAAGGAAGATGACCCATGTTTGGATGTCATAGTCTTCAGTGACCTATCTCGGCAACCCTGATATGCTATGAAAACATGCAATTGCAGTTCAAGCCAGACAAGTTTTTCAGAAGGTCACTTTGAATAGATTTTCAGTTCTATTTGGACCTCCAGAGCAGTTGACCATGATGTACTAGAACTCTATCTAAATTGTTTAAGATTTATTTCCTGACATTGATGATCCTAGAAATATGGTTGCTTCTAGAATAAGACGTGAATAGTTCATCCATTGAAGTAGTGCCTCAAGAGTTATTAAGTGCACCTAAGTAGAGATGGGGATATTGGACAGTGGCTTTTCTATGGGGGTATAATCAAATTTAGGAATTTGAACTTGGAATTAAACATTGTTAAAGGGGATCCAGCTCTCTATCTGCCTATGCATGCATTTCTCACTCTTTGTACCACAGTGAAGCACAAATATTTCCCTATTCATCTTGCACATTTCCAGGAGTACAACTCCACTCCACCCCCCAGAGAACTTTACACCCTGAAGTAAACTGTATTTCATGTGTAAGCATCAAAATTCAAGGCTTTTCACCAGAGACCCCAAGGTGTTGTTTAAGTATCTTGCAGAGTCCTCTAAACTGCCCTTAGATTTTATCCTGGACTCAAAAAAGGAAAAGGTCATAAAAATCAGACTCCAGTCAACAAAAACAACTTCAGATAAGCCAGGGACTCATTCTCTACCTTATTTCCCCCTCTGTGAGGAAAGGGAGAGTGACAGTTACGCCTGACTTTGGGCTGAGCATAAAGTATGTGGTGTGACACCTGAACCGTAGTGGTTTGCATGTGTTTTTCTAATTCTCACAGACATCTTTGTAACAAGCATGGCAATCCTCATTTCATTAGCTTAAGAAACTCCAAACTTCCATTATTTACTAAAGATTAGGCCTACACTTGCAATAACAATGTTTTATTATTATTTCATGGGATAGGAACTCCACTTGATAGAACTTTTGAAAACAGATCTAAATTGTCAGGAAGGGGTCACTCTGGTGGCACAAGGGGTTAAGCCTCAGCATTATCAAGCTATTTCCAGCCACTGGGATATGAGTTTGATCCCCCACCAGAGAGCTAAGCCACGTGGCCCAGCAGACCTCTCGTTTCCTCCACTGCTCCCCACAGGAGTGTGTTTCAGCAGAGCCACCTGTTTTTCTCCCCACTATGTCTTTCGAGAGTCCGCTCTCATCTTCCCCAACCCCACCTATACCCCAATTCTTGTATGCATAAATAAATATAGACACTTATTTAAACCATGAGATAGGGTGCAACTGGACATCCAAGCTAGCAGGATTAACTGCCACATGTCTCTCCTATTCCCACTTCATTTATGATTCTCAGTTTCTTCAACATTACCAAGATGGTATTCTTGCTTGATGGACGAGATGACTTTGAATGTTTTCACTCCAAACACCAGCCTTTGTTTTGTTTCTATATATTTTAAAGTGAATGGGATTTTGTTATTGCAATTTTCATAGAAAATGTTCATTTAAATTCAGTATTTTCCATTTAAGGGCATTGTGGTTGTTTATGTGTGTGTCTGCTCTTTTTATGTGGCTAGAAAAGTATTTTTTTTAATCTTCCAAAGGACTTTCTGAAGAGCATGAAATTTTAGGTTGGCTTTCTTTTCATCTAATTTTTTCTCTGTCGATGTTTTATAGTTTTCTATATAGAGAAGTTGTGTGGTTTTCTTCATTTCTTCCTATTTTTGTATGTTTTCTGATGCTACTGGAAATGAAAGTGTCCCTATTTCCAATTGTCTGCTCTACTTTCTTATGCTTCTATTTGCTTAGTAATAATTTCTTTTAGTTTCTTTTGGCCTTTGTTCATATCATTTTGTCTTTGTGTAGTATTAAGTTTTTTATTGAAATGTAATATAGGTACAGGAAAATATAATTCTCTGAAATGAAGAGGCCCATAAGAATTAACCTTCAATAAAAAAAATTAAAAAAAAAAACCAACCTATTATTAGCACTCCCCACCCCCACCACCCCCAGCCCCCTTGGATGTGTGTAATGTCACCATTCCTCTCAGGATAGCCAACATTCTGACTTCTGATTCCAGAAATTAGGTTTTCCACTTTTATTTATTCATCATACCATACAGATTTTCAATGTTGTTTTTTTGTTAAATATTAAGTTTGTGAGTTTCTTCCATTTGCAACTGCAGATATTTTTATTTCAGGATATTGCAGTATGCAAATAATTAAAAATGTTTTTAATAGCTTCAGTTGAACAACCTTTTAAAGTTTCCAGTTCTTTTATTTGTTGTTGTAACCAGTGTTGCTCTGGACATTATTGTACATATATTTTGTTGAGCGCATGTTCTATTGAACAAATACTTTGAATTGTGGTATTTTAGACAATGTGCACATTTAGTAGATGCTGTCAGGGAGTCTTCTAAAATGGTTATACCAACATACCTTCTTACCATCTGTGTTTGAGATTTCTGACTAGTCCCTATCTTCAACAATACTGGGAATTGCTTTCTTTCTTCTTTTTTCATCTTAATATTTCTGTACATGTTTTTTATTGTGGGTTTGATTTGCATGTTCCTTAAGATGAATGGAGTTTTGCAACTTTTATTGATTGAAGAATCATTTTAAGATTTCTACCCCATTGCTTTAATTCCTTGCCATTCTTTTTCTTAATAAGTATTTTATCTTCATGTGTTTCCATATTAAAACTCATTTTTGCATATATATTTGAATCTCTCCTCTCAACCTGTGGTTCACTGTGTTACAACAATAGTGCTGTATTTTCATAAGCAAAACTTTATTTTATTTTAAAAATTTATTCATTTATGCATACAAGAGCTGGGGTACAGGTCAGAACCCAGGGAGGTGAGAGGATTCACCAGAGACAGAGCAGAGAGCAGAACAGGCAGACTGATTGAAACACACTGCTGAGGGCAGCAGCGGTGAGGCAGGAGAGGTCTGCTGAGCCATGTGGGTCCCCTCCCTGGCCAGGGGCAGGGATCAAACTCGTGCTGCAGTGGCTGTGGTCTGCTTCATAGTGAGTTCCTTAATCTACTGTGCCACCAGGGAGGCCCGTATAAGCAAAATTTTAATTAGCACAGTTAGTCTTTATTTTCCATCAAGGTTAGCACAATTTTTTGTCTTTTAGTGAAATCATTCACAACAAAATATTTTCTTGTAAATTTGTTTTAACCTTTTACAATTAGATTTGAAAATTAACTCTAAAAGATTTCTGAGTATAGTATCAAGATGTAGTATTTCTGTATAGTCATTTAAAACCACAGCATTTATTAAAAGATCACTGTACCATGTTCATGTTGGTAGAGTTTTATTAGAGTTTTTGTAGTGCAGTGGTACGTAATCCACTCAATTTTGCTCATAAATTTGCTTCATCCATCTTGCATCTGCATTTCCATTTGAATTTAATTTCTTTACCTTCTCTCCAATTGTTTTTTTTTCTTTTTTTTGTATGGAGATAGTATTAAAGGTATAGATCAATTCGGTGAGATTAATAATTTCACCATATTCAATTATCCAATAAATGAAATATGGTGCATATCTATTTAAATTTCCTTTGATTTAAAGAATGGAAATATTGCTTTTTGTCTGTAACTATAAATTGCATCATTCTTGTTAAATTTGGTTTTCTTTAGCTTTGAATTTAGAAATCTGGATAAAGTCAATAATTAGCTATAATACATTTTTATGGTGATTTTTTTTCTTTATTTCTAATCATTGTGATTTTGCTTTTCTGATTTGTTTCCCTGTTAGAAACTCTTAGAATATTGAATAGAAGGGATGATTTGCATATTTTATTTCAGTTTTAGAAGAGCTATCAACGTATTATTAAATATTATGACTACCATAATTTTTTATATCCTTTATCAGTTAATCTTTAATTTGCTGAAATTTTTTAAATCATGAATAGGTATTTCAACTGTCTTTTTTTAAATAAATCTACAGAGATAATCATAATGATCCATTATAGAATCTGTCTGAATAACTTTAATTTTCTTGCATTTCTTACATAAAATTTAAAACTTGATGATGTATTATCTTCCTAATGTAATTCCAGATTTATTTTGTGTTATTTTGATTTTTAAAATATATATATTTTTTCCTTTATATATATTTGACATCAATTGTAATCCCCATGTATTCCCCATCACCATATCACCAGTGCACCATCACCTCAGTCCTCCATGCTCCCATCTGCCCTCAACCCTCACCCTCCTCCTCCCCACCAAGTATCCCCAATTTGTCGCTGTCTTTTCATTTTTGGTTTTTGTTGTGTCTTTATTGTTATTATTTTTATTATTGTTGTTCTTATTCCTTTCCTTGATCCCTATTTGGTTCCCTATATTCCTCCTAAGGGAGGAACCATCTGGTATTTTTCTTTTGCCTTCTGACTTACTTTGCTGAGCATAATCCCCTCCAGATCCATCCATGTTCCCATGAATGAGTCTAGTTTTTCTTTTTTGATTGTTGAATAGTTTCCATCGTGTATATGTACCACAGCTTCCCAATCCACTCATCTGTTTTTGGGCATTTAGGTTTTTTCCAGGTCTTACCTATTGTAAAGAGTGCTGCTATAAACATAGGGGTGCTGGTATTCTTTTGAATCAGTGTTTTTGTGTCTTTGGGGTATATTCCTAGGAGTGGGATGACTGGATCATATGGAAGTTCCATTCTTAGTAGATTGAGGAACTGCCATACTGCTTTCCATAATGGTTGGACCAGTTTGCATTCCCACCAGCAGTGTAAGAGAGCTCCTTTTTCTCCACATCCTTGCCAACATTTGTTGTTGCTACTTTTTTTGATGTGTGCCATTCTCACTGGGGTGAGGTGGTATCTCATTTTTGATTTGCATTTCTCTGATGACAAGTAGAGCATTTTTTCATATGCCTGTTGGCCATTTGCATTTCCTCTTTGGAGAATTGCTTTTTTAGCTCTTTTGCCCATTTTTGGACTGGGTTGTGCTCTTTGTTTAGTCTGGTTAGTTCTTTGTGGATCTGTGTGATAAGTACCTTGTCAGTAATGTTGTGTGTAAAGATTATCTCCTAGTTGGTGGGTTGTCACTTTGTTTTCGTTAACGTGTCCTTTGCTGTACAGAAACATTTAAGTTTTATTTATATATTATTTGGGGGATGTTTTAATCTATGATTATGGGATACTATGCTATAGTTTTATTTTAGTGTTTCTGTCTGGTCTTGGTATCAAGGATGTATTCCCCTTTATGTAATCTGAGTGTTATTTTTCCCTAAAATGTTTAGACCAATTTAGCACCAAAGTTATCTGAGGCTGGAATCACTTTTGGAAGCTATGAATAATGGTTTTAGTTACTCTGATGGATGTTAGGCTATTCACATTTTCTTTCTTCTTCTGTCAACTTTAAGTGATTATTTCATTAAGATGTTTCTTTCACCCAAACTGTAACATTTATTTTCCTAAGAATGTTCATATTAACTTTTTATTGTTAGTGTATACAGAATCATTTTAACACCATTTTTTTATTCCTTAAATAATTTGCAATTCTGTAGCCTCTGGGTGCTGCGGTCGTCTGTGTGCTATAGTAATACCTGAAGGGACAGATCTATACCTCTAAAACACTGTAAACCAATTTTCTTAATCACTCTTAATAGTGGTTTTTCAATTATCTTAATCATTTCAAAAAACTAATATACTCTTTTTCTGTTCTATATGATTGCTATTTCATTGATTTATCAGTTTACTACTTTATTTCCTCGATTTTTCTTCAGTGTTATTTGCTGTTACTTTACATTGATTTTCAGTCTTCTTTCTATGCTCATATTTTCCAATATTTACATTTAAGTCAGGGGTTCTCAACCTTGTTACTATTACTCTGTTGGGCCAGGTAAATTTTTGTTGGAAGGGTACTCACTGTATATCGTAGGATGTGTAAAAGCATCCTTGCCTTCTTGTCAGTTCGTCTAGTTGTCACCATTTGTGACAAATGAAAATACCTCCGATATTCCTGCAGGGGTAAAGTCATTCCTGGTTGATAATCACTGATTGAAGGCAATACATTTTACTTTAAGCACATAGGCTATGTATTTCCCTTTGAGTACAAATTTTAATGTAATTTCATGAAATTTGCAGCTAACATGGCAGTGAGAAAACATACTTTAAATGATTTAAAGCTTTTGAAACGTTTTGGGCCTGTTTTATGGCATAGTAAGTATACTGTGGTGTACTTTTCACACATGCACCAGAATGTGGGCTCTTTTGTATGTGCTCATGTCACTAAGTTCAAATGTATCGTGCTTTTTAAGTCTTTTGTGTATTCATGACATTTGCTTTTAATCAGTTAGGAAAAGTATAAAGTCTATCTTTTGATTGTGAATTTGTAGATTCTCTCAATGTTTGATGTGTATACTTGGAGCTTCATTTAATGTGTTTATGGATATAAAATTGCCATCTTACTAGAAGTGATTTTTTTTGTCATTAAGTACATTTGTTGCATTAAAAGCTCATTTTATCTGATACTAGATGTTTAGGATGAGTTAGGTAATTCTCAACATTCCTGATATTTTTATCATCATTCATTTCTGTACTTTTTATAAAGTTGGTTGTATCTACCAGGAAATATGTATTTTAAATTTGACTTCTTTTTATGTCCCCTTTTCTTTCATTCTGGGCTTCCATTATATTAGGATCATTCAGAATTTTGTCACTCTTGACCTGTCAATTATATCTTTTATTCTTTGTTGGTTAACCAAGAAATAAACCAAGATACATTTAATTTTTTTTAATATATAGTATAGTGATTCTTTTACTGCTTCCCTAGTGCTAAAATTCAGATATTTTAATTTCATGGACTCACCTCTTAACATTCTAGTTTTGAGCTAGGTCTACATGTTTTAGACTCTCAACACACTCACATTTTGTTTTATACAGTTAATACTTATTTAAATTTAGTGATGTATTTCACTTTCCTGGTTTTTCATTATTGGATCCCTATTTCTTTGAGATCCTTTTTTCTTTTGAATTCCTTTTAGCTTTATCTTCATTTCTGGCTTACTACTGACGATGTTTTGTTTGAAACTATATTGTTTTTCAAATGTATTTTTCCTAAAAACAGGATTCCAAAAGGTTTTAATCCTCTTCTGCCTTTTAAAAAATGATACTCAACTGTCTAATTTTCATGATTCTTTTGCTAAGTTAGCTTCATTTTACTGCAGTTCTGTCAAAGTCCTATCCTCTGGATACTTCGGTCATTTTTGACAGTTGGACTGTAGGGGGTGTGCGAGTAGGTGCAAGTACACACACATGCTTGGGGAACTTCATCAAGACTCTTGTAATGATGGGATTTATTTTATCAGCATAGAAATCATGTCATTTTGTGTTGCATTCTTCTTCCTTAGTTCTCCTTTTATGTACTCTATTTTCAGGTAGGTTTTGCCTTTTGAGAATGTTCAGTGCATGTGTGGTTTTATTAGGTATTTTTCTTCATGTTTTCCCCTTTCCTTTATTTTTACTTGCCATCCTTCCAAATGCTTCTTGACTTGAGTCGTTATGACACACCTGTGTATTGAGTTCCATTTTCATGTTGTATTCTTTAATAAAATGTACATTCACTTTTATAGAAACCAATTACTCTCAAAGATACTCAACTTTTATTCTATATTTTGAACATGTTATTTAGAAAGTCTTTTCTGCAATGAATTTTAGTATTGGCAATTAACCTAGGCTGTCCTGACTTCTACAGTTGATCATTTCCTCAGTTTATAAATTTGATGGAAGATTCCTTTTGTTTTTACAGTAGAATTATGACCCCACTTCATAGTAGGTCATAGAAATAGTGTCATAAAGATGTAAGTTGTACCGGAAACTTTGTGTTGCTTGTGTTTGTAACATTAATCTTCGTTTTGGATCAGCTTCTTGAGATTTAGGCTTCAGTGTTGGCTTGTAGAAGAAATTTTGTTTTACTACCCAGAACTCTAGATGGAAACATGTTTAGTAATCTATACACTGGAGGTACACACTTCCAGGATTTCAAGTTATGCAGATTTTTAAAAAAGATTTATTTATTTATGCATACAAAGCTGGGGTACAGTCCAGAGCCACTAGAGGTGAAAGGATTCACCGGAGACAGTAGAGACAAAGTGGGGAACAGAACAGGCAGATCCACTGAAGTACACTGCTGAGCGAAGCAGCAAGAGAGGGAGGAGAGGTCTGCTGCACCATGTGGGTCCCCTCCCTGGTTGGGGATCAAACTCCTGTGCCAAGGAGGCTTCACAGTGTGACCACCAGGGAGGGCCTATGCAGATTTCTTACTGATAGTACTTTACCTTCCTGTCTTCTAAGGTCTGCTTTAGCCTCCATTTTTCTATTCCTGGCACCTGATAAAACAATACGCAAATACACAATTACTTTGTTTAATTTTTAATATTTATAGAAAATATGGGGGTCTATGCTTAGTCTGTCATTTGGTGGGGTCCAGCTTCCTTTATACTTAGAACATCTCTTGACTGCAAATATCATTAAGTTCATTTGAGAAAACTGTAGTTTACAAATGTTCTTTGGCTTAATCAAGACTTCAGAGCTAATCATGTTTAGAGTATGACGTTGAAGCCATTTGGGGCTGGCTCTAAATCTTTTAAATAGAACAGAAAAGAGTGTTCAGTTTCTGATTAGTTTTGTTTTCTTTGAATATGTGCTTCAGAGTGTCAAAGGATCCTGATGGGTCATGTCTTCTTAAAAGTCCATTATAGGACTTAAGTGGCTCTAAGTACAGTCCAGTCTCACTGTGACTAATAAGCTGCTTCTGCAGAGTAAAGCTTCTCTGAACCATGGCTTTCATAAGAACAATTCACCATCACTAGTTTATTATTTTGACTAGGCTTAAGTTTCCCACGACTTTGCTCTTCTTAATCATTACAGATTAGGGCCCTCCCTGATAGTGCAAAGGGTTGAGCGTCCGACTACGGATGGAGCTTCCGCAGCCACTGCAGTGAGATTTCAATCCCCGGCCAGGGAGGGGACCTACATGGTGCAGCAGACCTCCCCTGCCTCGCCCACTGCTCCCCTCAGTAGTGTAATTCGGTTGAACTACCTTTCTGCTCCCCACTCTGTCTCTGGCAAATCGTCTCACCGCTCATGTCTCTGGACTGTACCCCAGCTCTTGTATGCATAAATAAAATCCTAAAAAAATAATCATCATAGTTTGTTACTTATGAAATAACAGGTTCTTTGCTGTCGCTCATCAGTTACTTACTCTGTAGCCCCACAATATTTTAACTAATCTTTACTACTAGTACTTCCAAGATTTTCTTTTT
Organism: Galemys pyrenaicus; assembly: GCA_019455555.1. Taxonomy (NCBI): domain Eukaryota; kingdom Metazoa; phylum Chordata; class Mammalia; order Eulipotyphla; family Talpidae; genus Galemys; species Galemys pyrenaicus. The sequence goes on from JAGFMF010011464.1 coordinate 620,099, forward strand.
TAAAGATTTATTTATTTATGCACACAAAAGCTGGTGTATGGGCCAGAGTCACAGGAGGTGAGAGGATTCACCAGAGACAGAGTGGGGAGCAGAATAGGCAGATCTGCTGAAATACACTGCTAAGCGGAGCAGTGGGCAAGGCAGGAGAGGTCTGCTGCGCCATGTGGGTCCCCTCCCTGGCTGGGGATTGAATTCATGCTGCTGTGCAATGGATGCTTCACAGTGTGGCACTGGACCTGCTGTGTCACCAGGGAGGCCCCTTTGAGAATTTTCATTAGATATTTTTATCTCAGTCTAACTGCTCCCACAATCCAAGGTGGACTGATTTTCTTGAAGGTTATAATCTATCTGCTTATTGTAGCTTTTCATTTTACAACTAACTAGAAGCAAATTTGGTGTGGGAGTTATTCAGTGGTAGAAATGTTGGCTGCTTACTGTCCAGAGCTGATACCATCATCAGGGATATAACCCTGGTGGAGGAAGTGATCTCTTCTAAGATTATTTCCTCATTCCAGAAAAATCTGCATCCAGGTACAAAAGTCCAGCTTCCATGCCTCAAATGGAATATCGCAGCAGGACTAGCTGACATTAACTGAGGCCAAAGTTGCACTGTTCTCTCTACCTCGTCATGATGCTCGTTCTAGCATACACAGCAATGTTTCTGTACTCTCATCTCAGTCTTAGGTTGGCTACGCTGGAATTTAAGAGACTTGTTTTAAGGGGACAACATTAAATATTTAACTCAAATTGCATAAATTTAATGCTGGACTGTAAAGATATGGAGAGAAATGTAGACTAATAATCTATAAATCTAGGCATTCATTATTTCACTGGAAGAGTTTTTAATGTGACTTTCACCTACTGCCACTAAAATTACTGAGTTATCTGCACTGTATTTCAAGTGTTAAATATGTAGATACTCCAATGGAAGTAATTCTAGCAAATTCCCTGTTAAGTCAGTGCCCACTGGCAAGAAGGTCTATGATGACTTTATTCATTCTTTGGACTCAGGACTTTCAGGGACAGCAGGAAGCACCAGAGACAGATTAGTATTCCTAGACAAATGAACCAACTGAACAACTAGCAAATAACTAAATGCTTTTACTCAGGTCAAAAGTGATGACTCCATCTACCCCTCTTAGTCTATGCTCTAGAAATAGGAAAGCTCATAAAAGGAAAGTGATATAAAGACTTACAATTACAAAAAAACCCTCCATTAAGGGAGGTAGAGGATGGTAAAAAAAAATGGCTTACAGACTTGCAAAAATATTAGACATTTTTCCAAATAGATGTACACAAAAGGAAAAGGCCAGGCAAAAATCCCTTACCATTTGTTACCGTTCACTGGTTGTTCCCCCAAACAGTGTAGGCTCTCGGTGAGAGGTCTTGGCCACATGGAACTTAAAAGAATCCTTCTGATGAGTCTCGAACACTTCTTTCCCATGGAGTTGGCCTGTGGGCAGTGGTTCAGTGCATCCTCTAAGTGACGAAGGATCATGAAGGCCAATGCCAAGCTGTCAGGCAAACTCCGTGGCTTCGGTTCACAATTCTATGGAAAAGAGCAAAACAGGAGCTACTAAAGAGTCAAAAAAGGAAAGTTCCATGAAGTATGCCCTTTCATCACCAAAGTCTAATATACCCCAATGTTTCTCTCCTCATACGGACTCCTGGTCAGTTCTGTCCCACTTGTCTCTCCGATACAGGCACCCGAACCTGCTCACATTGCACTGTGTCTTCTTGCCTTCTGTGTTAAATCAAGCACAATTTCTACAAAATGTCTGTCTCACTTGCTTCCCATTTTCATAGCAATCTGCTAGTCTGACAGCCAATGTCCATTGTTAAAAACCATCTCTCCTTGACCCACCACTTCAAAGTTATCCCTATAGCCTAGAATAGTACCTCACTGATAGTATATCCCCAATTAACAGTTAATACATGACTGAATAATGATATTCCTCTTCCCATCAAAATCCAAGTTCTTTTTCCTTGTGTTTATAATATACAAAAAGCATAATTTTGATTTTCCAAATTTAGGAACATCATCTTATCCTACTTCCTCTAGCTTAATTACATTTTCCCAAATACACTATCTAATTCCACCACACTGACAGGTCCTATTGATTTCACTCTTACCTTTACTTATTTTGTTGTTCTCCTATCTTCTACTCAAATTTCTTCCTGTGAATATTTTTTCCATGCATTGAATGCATGCATCTGTGTTAAACAAGGAAAATGTTATATTTTATTCTTATTTGAATCCTTCATATAGCCTGTGTCTTACACATTTATTAGACACATTGTAAATATCTATTTCATCAGCATCAACGTCAAAGATGTCATTAGAAATCTTGGCACACAGAATACATAAGGACAAATCAAGGCACATTTTCAGTGATCTACAGGGGCTAACATCAATATGAACTGAAGTAACACAATGAGTTTCCTGGAAGGGGTAGTTTTAGTTTTCTAGATGTAAAACTTTGAAGGAAACATTCCCCTTGCTAGCTAGTAAGTCAATTACTTAGGGGCACATCATCCTATTTCATAAATGAGTGTAAATGCAGCACAGCAAAATTCAAAACTGAACATCTATAGGTATTCTGGAGCATATAGAAGGAAAATGGATGAGAAATGTCAGCTCTGTTTCAGGGTCTCCTAAAGGAGTCCTGATAGGTATTGGAGACTGTACCAATTTACCAAATCACATCATCACCTTGACTTGGCTTACCTATGCAACAAATACATCCGATGATAGAATTTCTAGGTCTTTCAGGTCTAAGATAATTGGAATTTCCTGGTACCAACAAGGGGCAAATTGAAAGCTTAAGAGAAAACCAACTAGGTTTTTTTTTTTTTTTTAAACAAGGGCCAATTTGTAGAAAGATTTTTACCCCTTCTAGACGTGCATAGAACATTTCCACACTCTTGAGATTCTGGATGTATACAGTATGGAAGCGAGTATAGATTTAAACCATTATTTGCTGTTAACACATAGTGCCTAAGAAATAAAATGATCCATAAGTATGATTTCTGTGTATAAACTCCTTGTAGCTATTATTGAGCTCGCAATAGGTTCTCCAAACTTGTATTAAAATATCAATAGTATTTTTCAGAGCTTAAATTGAGCGGTGATTTTATTTCAGGCTGATCCTATAAACCACTTTTCTTAGAAGATTCTCTTGTTGTTGCTAAAAATGAAAGTCATTCAAACGAGCAGTGATTGAAACAGTGAGAAAGAAGGGGAAAAAAATCAATAGCGCATTTTCCAGTGCACTATCTCTGCTTTTGAAAAGAGACCATTAATAACGTGCTTACGGGAGAGGCAGCCAGTTGCTCAAAGTGCATTCAGGGGTGAGCTGAACGGATGGATTTCTGGGAAACCTCTTGAGAGAGAGATTGCTGAGAAGTCAAAACTCACTGGTGGAATCTGCAACAAACTGACTCAAGGCACTCTCAGGACCTAGAGCTAAATGGACTGCTTTGCAGCCTCGGAAGTATTCTCTCGTATACCTTGTCTGAGATCTGAGACAGAATAATATGGGAAAAGAGGGAAGAATAACCATCAGTCCCTAGTGACTCATGGACTGGCTGTATTTCCCAATCTGATCCATTAAATCAAACTCGTCAGCAGAGAACCTAAGTCTTTGGTGATGGGGTGATAGCCCTGCCCACATTTAACTTGCATGTCTCTCCTGTATTATTCCATCTATGTCCCAGGCTGTTTAGTAAGTGCAAGGAGAAAGTTCTAAGGAGGAAAACGCGTGTGTGTTTTCCACTTGAAATCTAACCATTTTGGGAATACAACATTGTTTTGTTGTATTCTGTCAGTTGTAACTGCCAACTGATAGCTCCCCTCAAGTGAAAAATCTTTAGAGAAGCTACTCGTAAAAAATATTCTTGTTTACTAAGGAGCAGGAAGAATTCCAATACATAGAGGTAGATGCAAAATAAGAATACTAAAGAGAGGGAGATTTTCAGAAAGTAGAGGGGATCAAAGCCAAGATTAAGGGGAATGAAAACTCATCATCGACAGGTGAATAGCTTAAGAAAATACAGTGTGTTATGTGTTGAAGAATGATAGAGAGGATTTACAGGTCTAAAGAATGTCAGAGCTATTGCTACTGACCCAGAAGGAAAATATGTGCCATGGGCATAGTCATTTCCTCCAAAGATGTAGGAATGCCTCTGATGTGCATGACAGAGTTGAGTGCGCTGTCCTTGGGAGCACATCTAGGCCCTGAGAGTATTCCAGAAGCTATGGAAGATCTATCTTATATATATACACACACACACACATATATACGATATATAACACATATCAACTCCACCAACGGTAGTTATTTTTAGTCATTGTTATGGGTAAGTAATTTTGTCAGCTCTTCACCTGGACCTGAGAAGGAAGCCCTGAGTTCAAACCCCAGACAGCACTTCCTTAATCAAGTGAATGCATGCCAATTTCTTTAGGTCAGTTTTTTTCCCCAAATACAAACTGGGTAAAATATTAGTACCTAGTCATGTGGAATTAAAAGCAATATGTGAACTATGTAGACTCGCATGGTCCTCTTCTGGTTAACATGTTTAAACCTGTGCTCCTGGTGTCTTCTAACCCTCCTGGAGGGAAACCTGCTGCTCCGCTTCCAACAGTCGTGTCCAGTTCATTTAATGCAACTCCTCTCTTCCCGTTATAGGGGGGAAAGTACGCAACGGCAGCAACAAACAAAAGTAGCATTGCAACTCTATAAATAGACCTCGAATTTGGCCACTGATGAGATTTTAGTCTAAGCCATTATCTCTCCTGAGTGTTTGTGTCACTTCCCCCTTGCTATACTGTCTTTGAACTGACCTCATTGTAGCAGCCAAAGTGATCCTTGTTCAGAAAAAGGCAAGTCCTGTTTCCGCTCCAACTTGGTTTCCTGGTCCTTTTTCCTCCATCTTTCCAGGTCACACTGTCCTTTGCTGCTCTTGAAAGGGGGTACACTTTTGTGTACAGGAACTTTCAAAGTAATTGTCCTACCTAGAACTTTCTTCTCATTGATTTTCATTGTCAGTCTCCTTATCTAAATTTTAAAATCTGTGCCGCCCACCCTTAAATAATGTGAATCTTACACTCATTTAAACTTATTATTGCTAGTAACACTGTGTTTTTAACATAGTGTATCTTTTACCTACTAAAATTATGTCAGGGAATTCCGTTTGCTATTTCCTCTTATTGTCGCAGGGACAAGGGTAGTACTGGCAGATATGAAGTGTCCATATACATTGACTATAATACATATTCATTCAACATATAGAATTTCAGCATTATTTCTACATATAAAACATTCAATAAATATGCTTCATGGGCTGCTACTAGATAGTTGAGATTTCTAAATAATTTGGAAAACGCTGGTTTAAGCAAATTATAACAGTTCATTATTTTTGTATTGACTACAAGATAGATCTGTGGGTTTATTATAGACATACTAATCTACAAAATTGGAACACACTGTTCAAGTGCCCGTTTCTATAGTTATAGAAAGTTTCTTGAATTAAACTTTTCATGGGATTTGTGATTTGTTCACTATACTCTAAAATGCTATCCTGGCAATTCTAGTTACACATAAAAAAATGAGAGTGCAGATATTATCTTTCATCTGAGGTCACTGTTTAAAAGGTAGAGGAATTTGAAGAAACATACAATTGGCTATATAGAAGAATTTCTGGATCACTTGAAAATGGAAAAATAGACATGTGGCAAAGTATGGAAGGAAATTGGAGAATTTCCTACCAATAATGACTTAGGAAGAAGGCAATTTAAAAAAAAATCAGCAATCTAAGTTGAAATTTGAAGGGGAGGAAGAAACAGATAACTGTAGAAGTAGCACTGCACAGAGAAGCAGGGATGACAAAAAAAGGAAAAAAAAAAAACCCAGCAGTATCAGGTTCTCAGCACCACTGGAAATAATGGATGAGTTCATTCATATGTAATGTATTTCCATAGGTGTGGAAAGACTGTGCATAGTAAAGTAACTTTAAATAATGGTACTTTTGTTCAGGTCTGAAACAGTAAAAAGAAATAATTTTAATGAGATAGAGAGGAATAATTTAGATGAATGTCTAAAAAAAAAAAAAAATCCAAGATCCTGAGCATTTTCTTAGGGAGAATTGGGTCGTGTGAAAGCAGAGAATTGAAGTAAGTTGGAAGCAGACGCTGGGTCACTCAGAACACAGTTTGTGCTTTCATGGAGGAGAACCGATAGCTCCTATGCCCAGACACGACACTGAGTGACAGAAGGGGACCCACTTAGCTAGATGACTCTTGGAAGTCTTTGTTAACAGAAAAACTCTGATGAGTTCTGACTTACTTTCCTGACAACTTTAGCTCTCAGGTGGCTAAAAAGGCAATGAGAACAGCTATCCTGAAATTAATTTTGATTAAAAAGAAAGAACTGCTTGGTGAAGCAGAAGGGACAGGCACTCATGTGGCCATGTCTCTTTAGAGTTCATAATAAGCTAGGAAGAGAGACGAGGTGCTGGTGACCCAAACCTTACACTCCTGTCAAGACTTCAAAATACTTAAGACATGGTCTTTGAAAGAGAAGATAAATGACTACCAATATAAAAGGGAAAATGACAATATAATCTCAATTTAGTAATTAAGTAATTAACCTCAACTTAGTGTTAAGAATATCAACTCACGTACTTTACATGCACACATTACATTTTTAAAGCATGTATAGTGTATAAATCATTTCAGTTTCATGTAAATTTGTTCATTAAACATTCCTGAAGTATATTATTTTGCTACTTATAAAGGAAGTAATTGATTATCACAGAAATTAAGGGTTGAATCAAGGTCATTGAGTGGCAAAGTCAAGGCTCATAACTATATCTCTTGCTCCTGAAAGAGCTCTCTCTACAAACAATATTGCCTTCATATACAATTTTATGATCACCTAGAGAGATGTTAGAAATAAAAGCAGCATACATAAAAGGATAGCATAAAATGGTAGTAAATTGTCATAAAGACAAAAAACTGGAATGAATTTAGACTTGCAAAAAAGCCAAGGGTAATTAAAAACAACAACACTCTTAAATTTCTAAATGGAATAAGATAAAGAAAACATAAAGAGAAATTCTACAGCTTAAGAACAGATGGTGTCATGTTGATAAATACCAGCTAAGTGACATCATTCAACTTTACCTGCTTCTGTAAACTTTATCCCGGAAGAAGCTCTTATAATTGAGTAAGGTAGAATAAATATGATAGTGATTTAAAAATCAGGGAGGGAATAAGGAGCTTTTAGGTTGTTTTAGATGAATTTAGATTTCTAGAGAACATGACTTAAATCTAAAATTATGTGCAGTTGTCATCATAAAAACATGACTCAAAATTCTTAAGTAATGGATACCACAATAAGGACAGGGCAAGTCTCTGAATTCTGAACTACAAACTGAAAACAAGGAAAAGTAAATTCTTCCTAAGTCCTTGCATAATGTTGGAATGAATTTCTGGACAGAATCATTGGTTAAGAAAGGAGTTATAATTATTATGAGTAAAACCATGTTTCTAGAGAACTAGGGATTCTAACTGTTCCTCAGTGGTTAGCTAAAATAGCTTGATAGAATTTTAAATTGGTAAAATTCAGGAAATGTTAAGAGTACTACTCCAAGTTTCTGGGTATTTGGTATGGGCACAGTATCATACACACATACAGAGGAAGAGAGAGATGACAAATATCAAAGCAAATGAAATAAATGTTAAGTATTCATTTCTTTAGAATCCTATATTAATTATTTCTCAGGCCTTCCAATACTGTGTGTAAAATGAGTTCATATTCAGTTACAACTGATGCCTGGAGTTTTCCCCAGTCATACTCTTAGCTTTTATGCTGCAACATTTTTTGATAGCTGAGAGGTATCTCATATAAACATACAAATAAGTTTTTAAACTATTTTGCATTTAATACATATAAACTGAAAATTTACATACTTTATATGTACAATGCAATGAATTTTTCAAAATTGTGTGTGCATATATACATATATATATACACAAACATATATATATGTGTATGTATGTAAGCCAGGAAATTGATCACAAATATATTGCAAGGGTTTCCCTGATGGCGCAAGGTGTTAAGTCTCAGCGCTGTCCAGCTATCATCAGCTAATGAAGCCTGAGTTCAATCCCTAGCCACGGAGCTGACCTACATGGCACAGCAGACCTCTCCTGTCTCACCTGCTCCTCACCTAAGGAGGGCTTTTCGGTCAATCTGCCTGTCCTGTTCCCCACTCTGTCTCTGATGAATCCTGTCTCCCTCACCCCATACCTCTGGCCTAAACCCCATACCTTATATGCATAAATAAATAAATCTTTAAAATGTGTATATGTATGTATTTAGTGAGACCTAGAAGCATTCCTCATGCCCTTTTACACTTAATACCTTTCTCTAGAGAACGATCCTAACATGTGACAGTATAAATTAATGTTCTGTTTTCAAACTTAATATAAATAGAAAAGACCTGATATACACTTCTTTTATTTAATACCATGTTTTAAATATTCCAACATGTTATACCTATGGCCATTGCATATTCATTCTTACTATTGTAGACTATCCCTTCATATGGTTTTACCACAGTACATATCTGTTGTACTGTTGGTGGATATTTGAGCTGTTTCTCGTTAGGCCTGTTATCATATGTTTAGCTGTTACATATTTGTATAACCAACAATGCTCACACAAGATGAAATATATCACCTTAATATCTTAAGTAGCAGATTTATAAGAAGAAATTGCCTTAATTCTGCATATATTCCTCCAGAAACTTGGAGAGAAAATATATGACCACTCACTTATGAGTACAGCATTACTTTATTACCAAACCTAAAAAAATACACTGAGAAATTTAAACTTGAATCTAATATTCCTTGAAAAAAAGACAAATATCTTCAACATATTAATAAAGTGAATCCTCCAATATATAAAATTAAAAATATATCATGACATAATAGTATTTTTTTCCTGAGGATTAATTTTGGATCAACATTTAAAAATTACCATACTAGTAAACTAAGTCATGTAATTACCTCAATATATGCAGAGGAAATTTTTAACAAAATTTTGTATTCATCATAAAAACTCTCAAATTTCTGCAGTAGATAGAGGGGCTTTAAGCAAAAACCAATTAACAAACTTCCTTTTTTGTCTACATTTTCTTTCACTTCTTGTAGACTTTTTATTGTGGTAAAATTGCTTTACAACACTGTATATGATTTAGGAGAGTATGTTTGTATGTTGTAGGTTGTATGTCACCATAACAGACCTATCACCAAAATGCACCCTTCCTTCACTTTTTGAAGGACTGTTACAACTGCACAAAGACCTGATAAATGATAAAAAATGTTACCTATTCAGCATTGCATTAAAAGTCTTAGACAATATGGTAAAAGTAAAAGCATGGAAATTAGAAAAAAATACATTTTGAAAGTTGTGAACTGTAAGAGCAGTAAAAATATAAATATTGTTTCTATGTTATGAACTATTGCAAGTGGAAATTAAATAGAAGCAGCCCATCTATAACAGCAATCATGCTTTAACTGTTAGTATAAATATAAAATGCTAAAGTTCTCAGAGAAGACACTAATAAATGGATCTATATGCCATGTTTGTATATTGAAGATTTAGTATCTATGATACAGTAAGCCAACAAAAGAACCTCAAAACTGATACTATCACATACTGGTGATGTTTCAGAGTAGCTGACCCCAATGTATGCTACTGTGGAATATTGTTTTTAACTAAAGTTATTTAAGAAACAGCCAAAGAACATTGAAACTTTCCTTTGTCCTTGAAAACAAGAGACGATTTCACCATGTGAAAACATATGCTGTTATGGAAAGGTAGAAAGATACCACTCAAGTTATTGAATTTAGGACTTTAAAATTAATTTCTTAAGCTATCCATTCTTTTTCTTAAAAAGGTGAAAAGTTGTCTTTTGGTTGCTTCTTTGGGTCGCAAGTCTCCAGGACCACATACATAAGTTGACAAAAACAAATTGAAATGATTATTACACACGTTAAACAACATCAGGGCAGGGAAGAGGGGAAAGGAATATAATGCTTTTCCCCACAGTTTTGGTATAGTGGCAGAATATTCACTGGTTGGAATTGCTTACTCCTGTGTTACTAGTGGCAAACAAAAGACAGCAATTCTCACTGCCAGATCTACCAGATCTCTGTCTGTGGGGTCTGTGGAAGCAAAAGTGGTGAGAGCCCTATTTTTCTTTTTCTGTGGATTCTCTGGACTATGAGAGTTTTGGTGGCGGGATCACTATGGTAATAACATGTGAAAATAGATCCTCTACTCTCCAGATACAAATAATGCAAACCATTATCACCTCCATAGAAAAATTACTAGATCAGCAGGAAAAAAATATTTGTGGAACTAGTGGTATAATGACTTTGGTAAATATTTTTTATGAATATTCTTATTTGCTATTGATCCCTTCTCTGCAATAGTCTAGTTTGTCTACCAGAGAATATAATACCCATTCTGTTCAAAGTTGGGGAGAAACACATTTCTTTGTGTTTTGAAATAGCTGTTTAAAAAGTGTTCCTTAGTTTTTTTTAAGTTTACTCTGGCAGTAAACCTTATGAAAGCTGAATTTTCTTTGGTGATGTCTTACCCATGAAAGAAGACATTATAAAAAGCTTAATGGTGTGAGTCACTATTAAGTCTAATTGATTTTCTGGCTATTGATAAATGAAGTTTTTGAATAGAAGAAACTTTTAATTTGAAAAGAAAAAGATCTTCCATCTTAAACAATTGTATAATTGGTGCCTCTAGAAAGAACAAATTGAAAGGTAGATAAGTACTTTAACTACTCAGATGGTAACCTAACATTCAAATTGTCAAAACAAGTTTGGATCCCAATGTTCTTCTCTAATGCCTAAGTTTTATGTTGTACTTGACTCAGGCCTAAAATTATAGCATGAAAGCAAAGAATCCTGCTCTATATTTGTGTTTTTGTATATGTATGCTGTACAAATAGGAATTTTTATATATAGAGAGAAAGAGGTAGAGAGATGGATTTAGAGAGATAGCTAGCAATAGAGACAGAGGTAGAGAGGTAACAACAGAAAGAGTGATAGAGATGTAGAGGGAATGGTGTGAAGAGGTAATGAGAAAGGAAATGATGGAGGTGTAAATAGATAGTAGTAGTGAAGAGATAAGGTTAGAGAGGTAGAGAGAGACTGAGAGATAAAGAGAGACTGGTAGGTAGAGAGATTAAAGAAATACAAAGAGTGAAAGAGATTGTGAAAAGAGAAAAGGGAGAGGAGGAGAGAGAGAGAGACAGGGGTAAATAATATAAAGAGATTGAGAGAATGAAGAATGGTAGAAGTAGAGAGGGAGAAAAAGGTAGTTCTAGAGAGGTAGAGATTTAGTGATAGAGCTAGAGAAGGAGAGTCATTCAGGGAGACAACAGGAAAAGAGATAGTGAGATACTGGTAGGGAGAGAAAATAGAGAAAGATTTAGAGAGCTCAAGGTAGAGGGTGATGAGAACAAGGTATAGAGAGAATGATAGAAATACAGAGATGGATGTAGAGAGAGAATGATATAAAGAGATTTACAGAGATAGAGGTAGTGATATAGTTAGCGATATAATGGGAAAGGTAGAGACATTTAGAGAGACAGAGAAAGTGATGGAGAGAGATAGTGAGAGAGAAAAATAGAGAGTAACAGCTATAGAGAGGTTAGTGGTAGAGATAGAAAGAGAAAGGAAGAGAAAGATTTAGAGGTGGAGATAAAGAGGCACTTAAGATTTAGAGAGAAGTAGAGAGATAAGGGGATTGAGGTAGAGAGATATAGGGTATGGTGGAGGAAGAAAGAGGTAGGGCATAAGAGTTAGAAATTTAGAGGAAATTACAGTGATAGTGAGAGACAGAGCATTAATGAGAGGCAGGTAGAGAGAGGGCCATAGAAATAATGGAGAGAGATTTAGAGAAAAGGAGAGAAATAGTAGAACAAAATTTAGAGTGAAAGATTGCTTTTAGCTCTTTTTATCTCACAGAGAGAAAAGAGAGAGGGAATGATATAGGTAGAGATTGAAGAAAGAGAGGTACAGAGAGATGAGTAATCCAGAGTAAGAGATAGTGATACAGAGATAGAGGCTGAAGAGGTGGAGAGAGAGAGAGATGAGGGGAGAGGGAGAAATAGAAAAGAGAGTGAGATAGAAAGAAGGATAAAAGGAATAGTAGAGGAGATAGTGATATAGACACAGAGTGATAGAAATATAGAGGGATTGGTAAATATAGAGACAGTTAATGGTAGAGATAGAAGTAGAGAGACAGGTACTAAGAGAGATGTAGAGAGGTAGATGGAAAGTGATTTCATTCTAACATGATTTATTAAAGAATGAAAAATAGGGAAACAAAATGAAATCTAAATGTAAAATGGAGAGTTGTAAAAGGTTTGTGGAAAAGAATTCTTGGAAAAGATTGTATGTGTGGTCAAGCTGGGTAATACCAAGTACAACTATTGTAAACCTTGTTTTCTTTTATGGCCAAAAGGACAGTTTTCTTTATTAAATACCTGATGATAAAACTTGCCTTTTCAATATTAAAGGAATTAAGTTTTACACACAGCTTCATACATTTTGTATTTGTCTTTAAGTCTTTAATTGGCCCTTTGGTTAAGTGGAGTAGGTATTGTTTCAAATGACCTATGATTCTATTTGATCAAGTTTTTAAAACTTTTTTTTTTGACAAATGAGCACAGATCAAATTCTGAATTATATCTTTTTCACATAAAATTTGGTGTTTTCCAAAAGTTTTCTTGGAAAAAATCACAAAATGTTCTCTTTCCTTACAAAAAAGAGGTATTAGACTACATAGGCATATTTGAGATGATAAATTCCATGGGAAACATGGTCAACTAAGCTTAGTAACTAAGTCTTGATATCATATTTACATATATAAGTATTCAAGAAGTTGTAGGAAATTCTTAATCTGGGTATAATGTTATCAGTCATAATCAATTATTATCCCCAAATGTTACATGTCACAGAATCAAATTTCCGTGTCAATTGCAATGAACTCTAATCACTTAACCATGACCATTTTTAACTTTTTTCATCATTTATAGAAGTTCCTGTTTTACTCTGATGCTTACAAATTGCTTCATCTTCAGGAAGATTAACAAAACAATTTAAAGTACTCTGGAATACAGGTTTCTGATAACTTTAAGATCATAAAAATGAACTGGGTAAGAATTTCCAGAGCTTACAGAAAAACTGTATTTAAGTAAAACAAGAATTACATGGGTCTGAATAAGTGAAGGAAAAATTTTAGTAGCTTACTTGAAAAATGATTGAAATTTGATTCTTTCATTTACTTTGAGTTACAAATTATTATGTAATTTCAAATCAAGTGTCTTCACCAGCATGTAGAAGTGGCATTCAACATAAGTCATAAGAAATTTGTATCTAAGTTTACTAAGAAAAAAACTTTCTTAGTAAGAAAAACACTTTTCAGCAATGTGTGTAGTAATGTTGCACATACACAAGCATGTCACATGCATTTTAATTTACTGACAGTAAGAAAATTGACTTTGAAAAATGAGGCTTTCTTATGAAAATAATGTGCTTGAAACTAATTTATATCTAAAGTTAGCTATACCAAATGGATATTATCTATGTTGGGCTATTTTAGAGAGCAACATTATTTGTAGTGGCATGATTTTTGTGTAAACATTAAAAAATTGTGTCAGACTAATGGAAAAACTAGTTTCTGTATTTTAGTTTTTGCATGCATTTTTCAAAATCTAAGTAAAGCTTTAGTTTTGCTGTTGAACTGTCATAGTATCTAATTTTTAAGTTTATTTCTGACCTTAAGGATTATTTTCCTATTATTTTGGAGGTAGCTTGATATTTTATATAAGTATATATTCTCAGGATTAGACATTTCATGCATTATTTTATATTTATGCCATAATTTTTAAGATTTAAATAGCTTGTATAACAAGTATGTTTGTGTGAGATACGAATTGAAAAGTTACTGCAGAACATCAGACTCACCTAATAGTACTTACAGAATGCCCTGAATTGTCTAAGATTAAATTTTTTTTAATCAGTTATATGTAGCAGTTTTTATTTTGTTGTTGAAAGTTTTAGATAATAGTTTCGATCTGCCTGATTCTCACGAAAGCAGTGACCTTTTTGATATTTCCTAGAGTGTTAATCATATAAGTTCTATTTCAATTGATTGAAAGTAACTCTCATAAGCTTTTCAATGTTTAAGCCTTATATTTCCTTAAGTAACCAGTAATTTGATAAAATATTACTTGATGAACAAAGTGGATATTCTATGTATATCATCTTTCTGGAATTTACAAACTTTTAGTAAGTATTTTTTTATGGCAACATATTTATTTACATAAAAATCTATTCTCCCTGTAACAGGATACAATGGGAAATGATGGTTATATGTGAGGTTATGCATAGGATTAGATATGGTGATATAACTTTAAGAACTAAGGTTGTCTTTATAGAACCAATAAGGCCACTTAGAAAAATTAACCTATACCTTGCTTACAGGATTGCAGACAGTCTTACCAGAGAAATAAAGGAGGTAACTGCTTGGAAGTTTCAAGAAAGAACCTCAGAATATTTTAGGGAACTGAGAAGAGAGAAATTATCCCTACCCTATAGATATAGCAGGCGAGATCCATAACAGTGCCTCAGCTCCTTAGCATGCAACATTTTTAAAAGTCTGGTCTAAAATTCCTTATGATAACTACCAACAAAGCAGACTTTTAAAAACCTATATGTTTAATCACTATTCTTCCTATATTCATGCGGTCAAGCTTATTGAAACTGATGTATTTTTATAAACTAATTAGTTTTATTGTGTTTATCCTAGATATAAATGGAGATAAATTATGTTCCAATAGCACAGTTTTATGGGTATCAAATTATGCTCTTAACTGCCTTTGATGTTTATTACATGTAAACCAGACTGGATGCTGAATTCCTCTAACTTCCTTCAATATCTGGCTATGAGTTACCAAAGCAATGTCTTCATTTTTCATCTCATCCTTTTGACTCAGAACCACTAAGAACAATTAACTCCCTTTTTCTGAACCCATTCAAGTTATGACAGGGTTCTGATACAAACTTCAGACAGATCACCGTGACAGTTCATAAGTGAATCATCTTCAAGCCTGTTGCTATGACTCACTCAGAAAAATCAGACATTTAAATGGCAAACCAGAAAAAAATCTGTCAGATTGCTACTGTCTATCCTCACTCCATCTGAAGCTATGTTCACCCTGATATCTAGAAAACTTCACAGCGGCGATATCAATATTCAAACTCAAACTATATTTGGTAATAATAATCACTAACCTTTTTCTTTTGTTTTCATAGACATGTCTCTTATACAATGCCTGCTTACTTGCATCGTATAGACCTAACTTTGGGAACCCACCCACAGGAATGTCTCCTGGACAGCTGTTTAACTGAACTAGCCCAGTCTTTGGACTAAGAGAATGGCTCAATGAAACAATCTACCAAATCAGATTTTAATAAATGACTCATGCAAAAGTTTCAAGGGACAGAACTGATGGAATTCAGAGCAGTATCGCCCCAACTTTGCCATCCTGGTTTTTTAACAGTGTAATAGCAATAGAAAAGGGAGGTTCCATGTCCCTGCCCCACCTATTAAAAGGTGGAGGGGAGAAGCAAGGGGGAGCTAGAAGGGTTTGGGAGAGAAGCACCTAGAGGGAGAAGATTTATGGAACAGAACTGTGAAGAAGCCATGCTTGCTTCTCAGCCGTGGACTAGAGCAGGCACTGGGCGGACATGCAAGGAGTGCTTGAAAGAAGCAGACACGAGTGAGGATCCCACGGAAACTCACAATGGCAGCCTTTACCTTAACATGGATTTTGATTTACGTTTTCTCTTCCAGACCTGCCCGGCTCCTTCTGCCTCTTTCATATGGGTCCCCACTAGAAGATGCCTTAGATTTGTGGCAAGTTTTCAACCCTCAGTGGCCCCACTCTGGGTCAATCCTGTTTGAACAGGCTTTTACACACAGGGCCTGGACAACTTTGGGTGTCTCATGACAAAACTATTTTAACTATATTCTTTCTTTTCCTCTCTATTGAACACTAATTGTTTTATTAAAGTTCTTTTCTATTGAAGGTCTTATGCACTGAGTATGTTTTGTCTTTATGCTGAGGATGGCAGAACCCACTTGGAACAGTCAGGTTTAGGGGTCCTGGGGTGCCCCTCATTCTGCCCAATCTATTTTATTTTGAACTACAGTTCAAAAACAAAGCAGGTAATACTGTCCTTGAACACAGGAGTTAAATTACTCATGTGAACTAAATACCCTCCCTGTTGTGGAATCTTACAAGGCATCCTTCCCACCAGAGATGGAGAACCTGGCACCACAGGGGCTACGTAAACAAACTTTACTGTTTCTTGTGCTAATCTAAAAACTCAACTATATTTCTCCTTTTTAATTCTTTATTAATAGAAGGTATAAAATTTACATGCTTCACTCACTTCTCTGGGTCACATATAATCTGGGTTGCCCACATATATGAAACTAATTTCTCCTCCTGTAAATTTATTTTATGTGAATTTAATTATTAGACCAGTCAAGGAACTGAAAGGAAAAAGGAAACATTTTCTCCCCAACACTGATAAGGCTGTAGAGCAGCAGTAACTCTAGTTACAAATGAAAATGCAAATGGCGCCAAATGGTGGCACCATTCTGGGTAACAGTTTAGCTGTCTCCCACAGAGGTAAACACACAGACGAAGTCAGGGAGGCTACTCCTACATGCTTACTCTAGGGATTTGACTGTTTACGTATGTAATGTTTAGAGCACTCAATTCATAAACTCCCCATACTAAAAACTGCTGAGAGGCCCTACCAAGGTGAATGGATCAATAAACCATGGCCCATCCATAGTACAGAAACCAGCAAACATGCTTGCATTTTATACACATGGTGACAAGTGAATAAATCCCACTCAAACACATACAGGTTATGTTTTTCATTATAGGATCATCTGACAGAGGGAGACTATCGAGACAGAAAACAAATCAGTGATTGCAAAAGGTGGGAGAAGTTGACAACGGAGGGGCCACACAGGGTAATTTTTAGTGATGAAGTATTCTGTATGTTTCTGTGCTTTGACTACATGACTAGGCATTTGTGAAAGCCCACAGAACTTCTACACCACAAAGAACAAACCTTACTGTAGAAACCACTAACTCCCACCAGGACACGGTGAATGCTAAGATGAAATGTACACTGTGACAAAGTTTAATGTATTATCAATGATTGGCATGTCACTAAAAGACTAGATAAAAGGGAAACTTCAGTTTTGCTAGAAACTGGCTAAAGACCAAAACTTACAGTCAACATTGTACCTCGTTGGATAAATTTGTTTTTTTACTAGGGTACAGATTGGCATTTATAAAACCACTTTACATATGTACTAGAATAAAAACTAGATAAATTACAGATATGGGAGTCAGGGGTCTAACTAGAAAGAAAATTTACACATAAGCAAGGGGTAAATCTAGTGATGCTGAATAGCAAAAGTATAAATGGATGAATGCAGATGGATATACACAGCTATTCATACATGAATTAATGTATAGGCATATTATTTCCTGTTCTGCCACTTAGATAGATAGCTGTGATAGCTGCGTCCAAATATAGGTTTCTAAATAGTGTTTATCTGGTTTAAAGAAAAATCAGCTCCTGAAAGAATTCATTGATGCTAGGTCCAGGATATGCAAACTGAGATACTAGAGCCTTATAGTGCTATAAAGATATGTTCAATGCAGACAAAAAGAATCTCCAAGGAACAATTTTATCAACAAAATAAACAAATGGGTTATGATTCAAAGAATAAAATCAATGAGTCTATATTGGCATAAATAACCTATTGAATATATAAATTGGGATAGGGAAAATCTTACAGAATTCCCGATAGTAATGGAGGAAATAAGGGAGAATAAAACTTTTAGAATGTCATAGGTGTGATGCTATAGTGAAGAGCCACTGATGATTACTTGAGTTCCTGAGAAAAACTTTGAGAGAAAATATATTCATTCAAAATATTCATTTCCATGTTATTTTAACATTCCAAACGTTCTTGAGGAGCTGAAACTTAATTCCCTCATTGAGGGTGACTGGAATAGTGACATGTTTCTAATGAATAGCATTAGAAGAGAAAAATAGGATCACTAGAGAAATCTGACAGATACCACCTTCACCAACAGATGGTAACACCCCAATAACATTAACATCGTTAGCATTTAGTATGATGTACCAAGGACACACCATCTCTGTGGTATTCTACCTTAAAATCCACAGCCTGGATTAAAAATGAGAAAGTAAGACAACTCAAATGGAGGGTCATTCTATAAGAAGCCTGACCAGTGTTCTTTAAAAGTGTCAAGATCATGAAAGAAAAGGAAAGACTAAAAACCTGTTACAAATTAGGAAAAGACTTAACTAAATTAGTATCCTGGAGAATCAGGAGCTAAAAAAGTTTGATTAAAACAACAAACTAAATGGGGCCCTCCCTGGTGGTGCAGTGGGTTAAGCAACACACCATGAAGCAAACCACAGCCACTGCAGCACGAGTTCGATCCCTGCTGCCAGCCTAGGAGGGGACCCACATGGTGCAGCAGACCTCTCCTGTCTCGCCCACTGCTCCCCTCAGCAGTGTGTTTCAGTCCATCTGCCTGTTCTGTTTCCTACTCTGTCTCTGGTAGATCCTCTCACCCCCCCGCACTTCTGGCCTATATCCCAGTTCTTGTATGAAAAAAAAAAATAAATCTTTAAAAAAAACAAACTAAATGTCTGTAGTTCAAACTTTTCTACCATTGTTAATTTCTTTTGAAATGTTTTAAGTTGAAGTACTGTTGGTTTACACTGTTGTGTTTTCAAAGTCCAGGATTTCCACTTTCCGGTGTAGCCACCATAGTCCACTACTTACTATTGGTAAATTCATCAGTGGTGTCAGATGTTAACATTAGTGAATCTGAGTAGAAAGTACATGTAGGGAAACACTCTTTGAGACCTTTCTGTAAATCTAATGAGTCTGACAAAAAGTCTTAAAAATAGGAAATAACTGCAAATGACCTAAGCAAGAAAAAAAATCATTCTCTACTATATTTTTCCTTGGGGAGTTATTTGCAATAAGAGCCTATTTATTTCTCTTATATTCTGCCCTTGAGTCTTCAGGGTATCAGCTCTGTGCTGTGAATCGTGCAAATGTCTAAGTGCCAGATCTGTACTTGAATACATTCTCTTAAGGTCTGTTCAAAGTTTTGGATTCATGTAGTGGCATTGCTCATGGAAGAATCTTAAAGTCCATGAACATAGCTAGTGCTCTGATCCTCTTTGCCGTAAGAATTTGAAGTCAGTTAGTTGAACTGACATAGATATTTGCTATGTGCTCCCTGCCTTCCTCTTCACTATTCTACTCTCTCTCCTTCCTGAGTACCTAGCATACCTAGTCTGTAGGGAAAGATCTATATTCACTTAAGCTCATCAGAAGATGCCATCAGTTCCAGAACTAGCAAGAATATTATGTCTCCTTGGATTTAGCAAAAGCTTCATAATGAAAACATACAACAAGAGGACATTTAAATTGTTGGTTTGTTCATTACTTATTATAGGCATGTAACTAATTAGCTATTTAAGTAAAAAAAAAACCCAGTATGTAATCTTTACTGACTCAGAATAGTACAAAGTTTAAGAAGATTTTAGAGCAAAGCAAAGATGTGTTAACTTGAGCAAAGATGTGTTAACTTGTTGAGTGGTTTTCCACTTCCCTGTCATCTTCAAATGAAATAGATACAAGCAATGTTTCATTAAAATAATAAACCATCACTATAAAAACCCCAAAGAGTTCCAGGAGGTGAAATGGCCTCTCTAAGTATGAGCAGATCAGACTGAAGTGAGGTTTGGAAAGTAAAGCTGATTTATCAAAACAGAATAAAAATGCAAGGCTAAGACTGGAAAATTGTCTCGCGATGTGCCCAATCAACAGACTTCAGGGAAAACTTTAAAGAATTAGCAGTTGAGAACAGGGTGATCAAGGAACTAGTTTTAAAGAACTGTATCATAACAAGACACTATCACAGTTTTGGGGGACGCCAAGCATTGTGCTATTAAAGTCCTCCGGGAATAGGAAGACTATAATGTGAAAGTGAGACATTGTTCTAAGAGCCTGTATATCTATCCAGCTACCCTGTTATTATACTTTTGGGGGAATGGAGACCTGGAGAAGATAGACAACTGGATAAAAGGTATAATTTGAATCCAAGCATTGCAACACAAAGACCATTCTCTATTCTCCATGTGCTCTATGTTCCAAATAGCTGGTTCTTTCTCCTTCAGAGTAATACACCAAAGGCATCTTCCAATACAAATTAATATTCATATTAAACCCTCAATTTTTATATTGCTATGTGCTTTAGTAGCCTATTAAAAATGTTTGCCCAATAATACACTTTGCTTTGTAATATAGGGTGGAGGAGATGTTAAAGCAATAATGTGAGATAAGAGATACCCAAGTGCTTTGTAAATTTTTAAATACTAAGGACTGTTAAGATACAACTTTGGTCTGACCTTCAATACCTAGGTGGAGGGGTCCATTGTGAGTGATCAGGTGCCTGAGAATGAAGCAAGCATTTAGAGAGGAAGAGGGCTGTTAGACTAAGGAGATCACACTCAGTGAATGATTAAAGCATATAGGAATTCCATGGCCTTGGAGGTTGTTCCTGTTACATATTGAGAGGAACTTACTCATCTGAAAAATCTAATCTACTAGGGAAAATTACTTTGCTTCTCTTACAAAAAAGAAAGGATGCCATATCAATACAGAGGTTGATTTCTATTTCTACTGCATGTACTATTAGAAATTAGGATTCCTTTATGAACTAGAGAACTTTTGAAAAACCTATTAGTGCCAAGTAATTAAAATATACAACTAAACCTAAAATCATATGAGCTGAGATAAATTGGAATCAATGTCGTTTTTTGATTAAGTACCAGAGCTGCTCAAGAACAAACTAATGAATATACTGACTGTAGAGTGCCACTAACAGATGATTATATGATGATTTTGCAATTTAGCACTCAAAGACCTGGAATCAGAATTTCCATGGGACCAATAATTTTGGCTATTATTTTAGGAGAGCTTTGGGTCTATTTTCTTTCTTTTGGAGGAAATGCTTTGGTGATAGAACTTGATAGGCATATAAATTTCATCCCATCAGCACACCTTATTAAACCAAGAAAGGAAGGAGGGCAAAAAGCCCCTCTTCATGATGCCACATTTTTGAAATAGAATAAAGAGAAATTATAACTTAGAGAATTGTGTCTTTCTACACCTATTTGTAAGTATGTTAAATGCATAGAAGTAGCTATCTTGTGACTCAAACAGTTAAATGGAATTTAGTTCACTCAGTATTTTGTAGTAGTAACCAACTATTTTCTAACCATAGACTCCATCTGCTTTAAAATCATTTTTAGCCTTCATTCCAGGTGATCACTGAGCACTAATTCTGTTCGTGAACTAACTCTACAGTGTATCACCTTTGATCTTCTGTTACTGTCTTGACCTTCAGATCAAGTCATCACCTCTTATGATTCCTCTGACACTAGCCTGATCTCTCTACCTCCCCTGCTCTGTCTTGCCATTTCCCTTATGCCTCCTGCCTATGAGACCCTAGAGCATTCAGTGACTCCTTCACTGGTAAGATTCACATTCCTTGGGAAAACATGTACCTTGCCAACTATGGGCCTGGCATTCCAGCACCACATTGTACCACTGAGCCACTCCACACTCCGAATTAAAAAATGGATTTCTCATCACCCTCAATACTCCTATGCAGTGACAATAATGTTTTCATATTTTATAGGTTTGTTCTTACTAACTGTAACCCCCTTACTCCATTTGTAAGAGTTTCAGACTACAAATTTTCAAATAATCAGCCTTCTGATTTTAATGCTTTGCCACTTTCTCGCAAAACTAACCACAAATTAACCACCTGATTCTAAGCAAAATATTCACATTCACTTTCTCATCTGAGCAGATAGAAGTAATCGTTCTTGCTCTTTCTTTTCACATTTTTTATCTCAAAGTACTTGATGCATCTCCCTTCTCAATGTATTTACATTTTGTACAAGTTTCATCTCAGTCATAAAACTGGAGTAGAACTATAACCTAACTTTCATCATTGAACTATAAAGTGACCACTTGGTGTCTTCCAAATAGGAGATACACCATAAATAGACTGAGTTAAAAATGACTTTCAGTGAGCACCAAATAAAAGTGGGATGTCATCCTTTTGGCATCATTTCTTATGCTATAATAAGGAGCCCTTCTGTTTACACATAAAACAGAAGATTTTAATCACCCCAGCAATCTTTAACTTGGTAATGAAGGCCATAAATTAATTTTTAAACAAAATTAAAGAAGTCAGGCTGAAATACAAAATAAAACCATCAGAGTCTTCCCAGGAAACAATATTCTTGACACCAAATCATGGCATTATGGGGCTTAGTTGTTTATTTCTTTCTAGGGCAGACCTTTGTTTTATGTCCCGAATAGCATTTCCCTAAATAAAACTGCATGAAACAAAATGCCATTATGATTTCTAACATTCATTTCCAGTGAAGTTCCTGTTAGGTTGCAGCTATAACTATGATGGAAGGGGTGTGAGTAGAGCCCGCTGCAGTAATAACTGTGTCTTCATACATCAAACCAAAGGATTATAGGAGAACCATCTACATAGAACAGGAAACTAACTGGAGGGGAATACCAGGCTAGCTTTAAAATATGACAGGAAGTGACAGAAAGGCACTGAACTGGGATTGGAAAGTCAGGGTGAAGGCAGAAAGCATCCTCTACATATTAGCAGGCATTCTAATTATTTTTCTTCCATAAAGCTGCTTCCAACAGGTACAGTGGGTATCATTGTAGCTGCTTATGAACCCCAAGGACATGAATTTGCTTTAAAGACACACAGAGCTCTTTAGTCTCTTAGACTCACTCATATAAATCTGAGAACTCAAGGATAGGATACAGAGATGGCAGAAGAAAAAACATTATAGTTCCTGAGTGGAACTTCACAACCTTTCTCTAAGATTCATTCAATAGCTAAATCATAGGATTCAAATCTCTAAAAACTTCTTGTTAGTTCCCAATTCTTTTTCTAGTTGTCAGTTCAACTACTTTAGTTACTTCTTGTCACTTTTCTAAATCATTCAATTTGTAACTAATTCCCTTGCTTCCATAGTGGCTCCAACACAACGATGGCATTTTTATGCTTCAACATGCCCATAGCATGCCCTGATGTACACCTCTTCATGAGCTCTCACTGCCTAGAGACACCCAAACTCTAGGCAGAGCACCCAAGAGATACTGAAATCATTATTTTCAATAATCCTTCATTGCTTAGTGTGCTGGAAACTTTTTGGGTTCTAGAAATACTGACCTACTTGTCACCCAGGGAGCAACATCTTTCATATTTTCTTGTCTCCTTATTAAACTCCCAGCATCCCTCTTTACCTCTACTACAGCCTCAATTCAGAAATGATGGTAAGAAAAATCAATTTAAATATAAGTTACAACATGGTCTTCCTGTGCGTAAGCCTGCCAATTTCCCATTGATCTCACCATAAAGTCAATGGCCTTGTAAAGGCAAAAAATGCACCACAAGAACTTGTAGCTGATTATTACTGACCTCATTGCCAGTTCCTCTCTCCAGTTCACTTGCTATTTCTTGAAAATTACTAATAGGTTCAGCTCAGGGCCTTTGCACTTGCTATTCCCTCTCCTTGATGGGCTTTTCCTTAGGATACCCTCTTTGGGTCACTTCTGTCAGCTCTAAAGACATCTTATCATGGAGACTTTTGCTGACCCCTTTGTGATCCCCAGAATAAAGTGTTTGCTGTCTGCTTCCTTACCATGAAAATATACATGAGTAGTAATTTGTTTTGTTCCACTGTTAGAGCCCCCGATACAAAGACAGGTTTCTGGCACATAGCATGTGCTCAATAAACCTCTGTGAAAGGAACAGATGACTTTGGCTCTTTTCTTAATATCTACCTTGTAAGTTCTTATCTAGTCCCCAGATACCCATCACCCCTGTGAACCATGTCTAACCAACAGAGTTAACAATTCCTCTCTTGTACTTGATCTTTTCATCTATACCTACATCTCTCAACTTCTGTTTGTGTGTGTCACCTCTAATTTGTTGTTTCCACTTGGGCCTCTATTATAGGCTGGTAATCCTTGGGGGCATATATTCTGTGTTTTATTTATATCTATTTTACCACATAAAAGGCATTTAGTGACTATTTCTATTTTTACAGTTTGGAGATATACCTAACCAAGGATCAAATTATCCTAAATTTGTATTTGCCCAAGAGTGTAGCTTTTACCATCCCCTTTCTGTGAAGTGAAACCACAAAACAAAAAAGAATAGTCAGAAACCTTTCTACAAGAAACTTGTAGTCAATACCATCCTCTGGCACCTTAAAATTTTTAATGTGACACTGAGTAGTGCCTCATGGAAAAGCTAGGAATAGTGGCTTTTACGAATCTTTTTATAAGGCAAACACTTCACCTGAAAGAGTTGCCATTTATATATTGACACAAAGCAAACAACTTCCTATTTTTAAGGTTTAAACTTCTCCCTTCCATGCGTAGGTTTTTTTGGCAATCTCAATTTTTGCCGAATCCAGAGAACTGGAATATCTGTGCGACCTATTGTAAGCACTCAATTATGTTTGGGCATTCATTTATAAGTATTTCAAATATGTAATGGGGAACTATAACAGTGTAATATGTTACCAACATCTAATGCACTAATGGGCCCCTGATAGTGATAATGCTGCTTATTTATAAATCTGGTATCTCTATGTGCATCTAGACAGATTTTTCTAAGGTTAGTACTAGTGATTAAGGTTGGAAGAAAGTAAAATAGTGTGCTACATTGACCCTGTTTGCAAGCTCATTCTAGAACCGGGGCCACGACGCACTGGACAATGGTATGTGATGCTGTTAGCAACTTTGATGCAAGATTTAAATAAAGTAGTATTGCATAATCTCTGAAATTTTAATGAAGGCAGCTGTGACCAGAAGAGTCTCAACAGAAGACATTGAAATTGTAATTGATCTTGAGAGATGGAGATGGTTAAGCAACATGAAAGGGCAAGGCAGAGAATATGAAGGAAAATAGTTTGGGAAAGAAGGGATAGGAGGGAGCTGGAGATAACTCAGTACTGCAATAAAAATAACTTACTTTTCTTAAGAGCACTTTTGATTAACTTGCATTCCTCGCACTTTCTCTTTCTCATCAAGACCTCTGAAGGTAGAGGCACAGACACAAATAAGCTGTCTGCTGTACCTAGTGAACTATTTCACAAGTGGAGGCAGTGAGTGGGCATGGATGGCCCTGTCCTGCCCAATTGTCACTGTTGCTGGCCCAGCCCTTCGCAAGCCTTATCACCACTTGAGCATGTTGCTTCCCAAACTGTGTGACTGTGGAGGATGTAGAGCAGCAAGAGGAGAGGCAGTTTGAAGCCCACAGAGACTGGAAAAATCCAAACATTGGAGACTGGAGCGGGCTTGATTAAAACAGTAAGGAGCTGCTCATAAACACTCCCCAGATTCTTCAAAGCACAAAATTAGGGAACCTTAGAATCAAAGACAAGAAACATTTGACATTTGGGGTGAGTATATCCACATAGGTCATACACTTCTTGAGTAATCTGTCTTTATATAAAATGTACATCTCAGAGTATGTTTGTTGCAGAATAGGTGACGTTTTCTTCTTAGATTGGTCAGTTATTTATTCAAGGGACCTTGTTTAAAAATTTTAGCCACTATCTTAGTGCACCCACCACCACAGTTCATTAGTATTATTGTAAACAATAACATACCTCTTTGATACAAAAACTAGGAAATACATGTTAATGTTCATTATTTTCCCAGTATTATTTTCAGAAGTCTCCACAAGTATACTGAGAAGCGCACTGGACTGGTCTTGGGAGATGCTGAAGCACAGATGTCTGACACCTTTTGGTCTTGGGAGATGCTGCATGGCCCAGATCAAAGGGATAACAGCAACAAGCCATGGCTGTTTCATATCAGTTGTTTTTAGGAAAAGATGGGCGGGATTGAGAAGCTGCCTTCAGCCTGGCTTGGTGAACGTTCCTCTCCTAGACCATGTTGAATGTAGGGAAGCTTGCATTCTGGATCCTAACCCCCATATGAGTGGGAAAGTAAGGGATGGTTCTTTTTAAATTTGATCACTTTGGGGCCACCATACCCACCAGCTAAACATGAACCGTATTGATAGGAAAGAATGAGAGGAGCTTCCAGGTGGCATGGAGCCTGTGGAAAGGCTTGAGGACAGTCAGCTCCTTGACACTCCTGCAGATTGTGGACACATGCGCACTGGCCCTTTTAAGGCTCATGGTTCTACTCATTTAGAATCTGAGATTTAGGGAAGTTCCTAAATTGGACCACCCTGATTTTTCTCACTGTGTCAGAATTTGAGATAACAAGCAAAACCTAAACATCAGAGTATTCTAGTCTTATATTTATGTCAGCTCAACATCAGATAGTATCATGGTTTCCACTGCATAACAGCTAACCCACTCACCTACTGAAGAATTCTATAATAAAGCTGGTGCTGAGACAAGCTATCCCCTCTACTGCAGGATTTTCCCATTTCTGAATGTGCATGTTATAGACATTATATCACCAATTAAGATGTTAGAATTTGGAGAACCATGAAAAACAAATGGAAGGTGGCTAGAAATTTGGACTTGAAATGACTATGAATTTACACACACACACAGACACATGCACACTGGTTTACTTTGTGGCCTATACAGAGGACTTTGTCAAGAAAACAAAAGCTCAATTAAGAAGTAATTTCTCTTAGAAACATAAGGGAACTGTATTTTTGCAGAGAATACCCTTGCAAACAGCTGCGGTAGAGACAGAACAGAGAAATGTATGTTTCAAACTCTCTGGGTGTTTTGCTTGAGTAGAGGGGGACAGAGAGGGGGGAAAGGTCTCCAAGCAAAGAGAAACAAGTTGCTTTTAAAGCATTACCCTGTTCTGGTTCATTCTTGATAAAACAAATGCTAATTTTGTTTTTAAACTGCCAGTACACAGGGAAGTGATCCGAATCCCCTATACCTTTGAGAGATTTTCATCCTTTACATATTCCAATTCAACTTAAAATATTGTGCAATTGCCAAACCTCATATTTAAAATATGTGCTTATCATTCAACTCAGGGTAACATTAGCACACTGAAAACTGCTTTCTAATTAATAAATCAGAGCCTTAACCACTGAAACATCATTCACACATATGAGATGGCAATGCGAGAGCCATTAAAAATAGTAGCATGCTGTCACCCTTCCAGGAAATATGGAAATATGCATGTTGGGGGGGGGTTATTGGTCTACATTATTTATCAATGGTTGGCTTTAATATATGGATTTACTCAACATTGAATGAATATCATATTTCTCCTAGAAGATACAGCATTCATTTGTGATCTTGGACAAACTGTCAATCGGATAACAAGCCCACTAGGGGAGCATCCAATCAATAATTTGTGTCTAGTGATTTCTTCCCTTAGGTTGTTTTAGGAAAACATTGCCTTCCCACTTCCACTCTCACTCTTAAGCACAAAACCAGCAAAAACAAATTACAAAAAAACACAAAAAACCTAAAAATGCTTTTGGTTTGGCAGTCAACCCTGTTCCATCTTAAAACAAACACTGAGTAAAATGAAATGAAAGAGATCAAATAAACAAAAAGACTGGCTTAAATAGAAAAATCATTGAAAATATGAAATATTACTTAAATCACTATGGAAAAGGAAAAAATGCTTCAGCTTCATCTTGCCACACCCTGGGTGGTGCCATTTCTGCAGTGTTAGACTCCAGCCTCAGCCACCATCCTTTCACCTATAGTTATGCATTTCAGGGGCTCACGTTTTTGTCGCCAGGATGCACAGCTCCTGGATTTTGAATATCCAGTCTGGTGTTGCTCATTTTTCCTTAATTGAACCTATGTCCTCGGACCCAACCTATCTCTCAGTGAGCTTTTCTCTAGCTCCACTATCAATAGATTTCAGCCCCAAGTGCACAAGTCCATGCCTGCATCTTTCCGATGAGGTTTTTCATTACATTTTCCTTTTCTTCTAAAATTAGAAGAAATTGAGGCATATGCACACACACACACACACACACATCACAGTGGCTATAGTCTGCTGCTTATAAAACCAGGTTAAGAAGTGTGGCTTCATGCTGCAATGTATGTGTCTTCCTTTCTCGCACCCCAAACTCTTAGTCTAGGCATTACGTGACACTGGAGGAAAGGTTTCCTTAGTGGTGTCAGGCATTTTCACATGCTGTCCCCTCCTCATGCCCCCTCCCACCCCACTCCTACCCTCCCAGGCTGAAACACAGCAAACAAATCTGAGCAGAAGACAAGATGATAAGACCCACACTCTTCCACTAAGGATGCAGCCTTGTACCCATGATCACAAGTTCAAAAATTTGGTTCTTCCTGTAAGGGAATAAATAGCAGCAACAGTTTTTCCCTAATATTTACCCTAGAGGGTAGGAATTATTGGGAGAAGTTCCCACTTTGTAGACTTAAGAAGACAGATTAAAAGATAGTTTTCTCAAACTTTCCAGACAATCTACTTGACTCTCAGCCTTCTTACTGTCCTCACTCAAATGCATTTTTTATTATAGAAATACTTCCAACTTCAATTTGACCCTACAAAGACTGGAAAAAATAGACACCCAACGAGCCAGCAGACATTCTTTCCAGAAAATTATAATCTTAAGCAGGGTTGAGACAAAGCTTCTAATTTCTTTCATAACCTCCATCATTCATAGACAGAGTATTAAAAAAAAGTGATGAAAAAAATGAAACCAACATCTTTTAACATTTAAATGTCTTGGAGTCAAGCAACAGAACAACTTACTCCAGTGAGAACTCATGAGAAAGAACTCCAGGAAAAGCCGATGACCTGAACTAATGCAGAACAAGAATGACAATGAGGTGGAGCTGCAGGTAGATCAGCGAGTAGGGCAGGAGCATGGAGGTCTTGATGCTGGTGCAGTGGTTTTTATGCCTGGCGCCTGGACTAGGGGAATTAACATCATCATATGCATATTCATCTCCCAGCTGTGACCAGGTCCTCTACTCACTAAGGCTAAAAGTCACTGCTCTAGTCTACTGCCATTGTTTGTATGACTCAGCTGCTTTCTGTATATTTACTTCTCTGTTTTGAGAGAGACTGATTTTTTATGATGACTGGGTCTATACAAGAACAGGGATATAAATGTTATTGATATAAACGAGAGAGAGTGGCAAAATCACAAAGGTATGGTACAAATATTTTATGAAAATGCTTTCCAGGAAGTGGTGCTCTTTGGATTGTTCTGTGTCTTCTCTCCTAAATCATGTAGATAATTGAGAGCTTACATTAATTGAACACTGTGAGGTTTGCATCCTTCTAACAGGCCTCCCTTCTATCTCTGGGCAAGAAGCTGCCTTTGATGTGTAGGAGGACTGTCCCTAGGGGGAGAGATATTTCACAGGCACATATTTTAGAAATGCTTTGCAGATAAAATTTTCATCCATAAAATCGTATTATCATTTCAAACGTGAGACCTTCCAGAATTCAAAGATGTAGTCACCTGAGACATTCTCCCGCCCCCCATAAAGTTAAGTTTTTCTAGGGTAGAAAGAACCTGATTTTTTCTAAATGCTGTACCCATGTCTTTGACCCATCATTTCAAAAATGAACCTTTAACAAGCTGAGGAGGCCAGATATTGGGTGATGATAAAGGGAACACCAAGTTAGGAAAAATAATGCCCTCAGAATTACACCTATCTAGATGACAAAAAAAATGAAGTACCTTTTCCAAGATCTGCACTGAATCATTCAGAAAGTTTAGAAATCAATCAAATATTCCAAAATAGAAGACCAGAGTCCTGCAAGCCTTCAACCATACACAGCTCCACTTTGCTTGTCTTTAACACTCAATATTGCTCTTCATTTCCTTTGAGTTCTCTACAATGGGCCCAAGACTGCTTCATCAAAGGCATTCACACTGCTGTCCTCAGTGAAAAGAATGTGTTTACCAAAATCTAATACCAGAAATCAATGGAATAAGTAAGGGACCCTGCCCAGGTATGGAGGACCAAGGCTTCATAGGTAAGACCACAAACACACTATATGAAGGAGGACTCTGCTGTTCATTTGTGACCTTGTTCATCTCTCAATGCCAGCTTTTAGTTATTAGTCTCCATGTGAACTTTTAGTTTCCTTAATCTTTTTGATATCCATTAAGATGAGCCTATATTTTTAGTCCTATTGAATTCAGGGGACCAATGAACAAATTTGGATTTAGTTACATACAGTGAATTTTAATTTTATTTTGACTAAATGACAACATTCTTCCCTTCCGACCAAATATTCTTTAAGTGACTGATATGGCATGGTGTGGTCTCAATTAAAAGATACTAATTGAGAAGGAAAAACTACTCTGGTACCACATTAGTGGAAGTTATCCCTTGCTCATCCTTCACAGAATACCTACTACTACATGGTAGTAGCACACTACATAAGCACTGCCAAGATGTACATACATCACTTCTAATCCTTGTTACTATGTGCTGTAGGTATTCCCAATTCTAGTAATGAAGTTCCTTGCCTTGGTTGTTTCAAGGGACCATCATTCACTGCATAAACATTCACAGTGACCCCTACAGTGCCCAATACTGAGCTCCTGCTCTTGTTTCTATCGCCACAGATAATAACAGAATAACTTCTAGTAATAATGCTGTGTAGAAAACTACAGTGCACTGGTCAGGGACAATGTAATGGTCAGGGGAAATTGAGACCTAAACAAGTAGAACAGGTGGTCATGCAAAGCCAGATGGACTTTTAAGTAAGGGGAACAGCTAGATTAATTACCCGACTGTACAAACATCCATTTGGGTATATAATGTTGGCCTAAGTCTTAAAATATCCAAAAATATTTAAAAAAAAATCTCCATTACTTCCTACCAAACTGATTTTCCTTACAACTTACTAAGAGTCAGCATTAACCCGTACCAAAGGCAGCTCTCCTCCCAGATGCTCAAGAAACTAACACTTGATAAAGCTTTCCAGCTCTCGCAACTAATTCAGAGGAAACCCTGCGGCTGGCATTCCAAAGCCTACCAAATCTAAAGTCTATTCTCTCTACCTCCACCAAAGTACTATCTTTTTGACTATGATAAATCAAAATTGAAATCAAGTCCAATGTGTCCTTTTATGGGCTCATGACAAAAATTACCTTAAAAAATGAACATGATCAATATATTCGAAATCTTAGATGAATCTCTTGAGAATTATGTTGAATGAAAAGTCAGTCCTGAATGGATATATACTATGGCTCCATTATTAAAATAACAAAATTATATGAATGACATATATGTTAGTGGTTGCCAGCAGATAAGAATGAGGAATGAAGTGTATATAGCACACCAAAAAAAAGCAAGAGGAAGGGTCTTTGTGGTCATGCAATTGTTCTGTATTTTGATTATATTAATAGCAATATCCTGGATGTAAGATCATTTTTAATTTTAGCATCAAGTGAAACTTGACAGAAGATAAATGGGGTTGCTTTGTATTCTTAGTAATACTTAGAAACTAAAATCACCTCAAAAATATCTTGTTAAACTGTCATCTTCAACACAAGTCAAGTGACTATTTATGGGATTATTCTAGATTTTAAGTGTTACTCGAAATCATCAGTTTATCATCTTGATCTAATACAACACAATTTTAATTACTTGTTTTAAAACAACCCTAGCAGTATATGAATTTCAGTACCATTCTCCTTCCTTTAATACAAGTTTTCTTTGTTCCTATATGTTTTAGAGACAGATTTTAATCTTCCACAAATAAAAACTCATTTGCTTCAGCTGTCATTGAGACTATATTGAGTCTGAATCAATTTTGAGATAATAGACAATATTGTCTTCCTTTTCATGAGTGGCCCTTTTTTAAAAAACCTTTTATTATAATTTATGCATACGAGAGCTGGGGTGGAGACCAGAGGTGGAGGAGTGAGAGGAGTCACCAGAGAGAGAAAGGGGAACAGAACAGGCAGATTGACTAATAGGCACTGCTGAGGGCAGCAGCAGGCAAGGGAGGAGAGGGCTGCTGCGCCATGTAGGTCACCTCCGTGGCCAGGGATTGAACTCGAGTTGCAGTGGCTGCAGATGCTTCATTGTGCAGTGCTTAATCCCTTGCACCACCAGGGAGGCACCATGAGTGGTCCTTTTTAATATAACTTAATTCTCTCTTAAATTCAAACTTACTCAGTTTTTATAGTTATTATAAATTATATTCATGTTATTTTATTATGATTTGTTACTGGTTTGAAATATAACTGATTTTTATGTGCTGACTTTTTTTGTCAGTGGTCTTACTAAATTTGCATACATAGGCCATGGAAGAATATTAAAGGTGATCTATAACAATGCTATTTTAAGGGATAACATTAATATTATTTTCCAAATATTTTGTTTCTTTTTCTTGCCCCATTATACTAGAAAGAATTCTCTTTGCTACTACATTAAAAAACAAATGTGGGAAACTACCAACAACTTTTTTAAAACCTATCAGGTATCTGAAGTTGTAAGACAAACACAGAGTTTCATTTTTAAGGCTAGAGCACTCACCACCCCCCCTTCAACAAGAGAAACAGAACACATATATGTCCAGGTAGAAGATACTGTCTCCATAACAACAGGAATAAAACAAATCAGTTAAAATACTAATGAATTTCCAAAAACTGAGTATAGGCTGGTATGACAAGGATTCATGTTCACTTGTAGGGTCCTTGGAAAGAACATCTACTAATGCTCACGAGACAGGAGACCAGGACACTGGATAGAGATTCCCTAAGTGGTGCAGCTAGAAAAAAAGAAAATAGTGAATACTGAGGGAAATGGATGAATATCTGCTACAGATACTTCTTTCAAAAGTCTGACGCTTCTACTGCCATGATAGGAAAGCTTATTGGCCCTAGGTACAATTGTTACTGGGGGAAAGATAGGAATGGGAAAAGTCATTGAGTCCAGTTTATATCCCAGGTCTAAAGAGATCTTGGAGGAATTTGAAGCATATCAATGTCTGGGTACAAGCAATATTTGTCTCAACTTCTCCTATTCTAAAATTCTCCTATTTTAATTGAATGTGAATGTTTCAATTGAATGTGAATGTTTCACATTCAATTAAAAAACATGGAACCAAAAAAATCAAGTGAAACCAAGTCTTTATCAAGAGACAAAGCAATCAAGAAAGCATCAGATGATTGAGATGTCTGAATAGAGACAGATTTTAAAATTACTCAATTCAATTCCAACTTTTAAAATTTTAAAATGATTGATATTCTAACAAGATAAAGGAATTCAACATACATACGCAGACAAGAAATTTTGGTTGAGAAGTAGAGGTTATAGTAAAGAGGCAAATATAAGTTTTAGAACTAGAAAATATGGTAGTAGAGATAAAGATCTTCTAAACTCCCCAGAAAACTGTCAAGTTGAGGAAAGAATTTGGGAAGTTGGGCCTCCCTGATTTCCTATGGGTTAAAGTCTCAGCCCTATCACCACTAAGGTCTGAGTTCCATCCCCTGCCGCTACGGAGTTGACCCACATGGCACAACAGACCTCTCCTATCTCACCTGCTGCTCCCCTCAGCAGTGTATTTCAGTAGATCTGCCTGTTCTGCTCCCCACTCTGTCTGGTGAAACCTTTCACCCTCCACATCTCTGGCCTACTTCTTAGTTCTTTTACACAAAAATAAATAAAATTAAAAAAAAAAGAATTTGGGAACTTACAGACACTTGATTTTATACTTCATCATAAATTACACTAGCAGAGAGACATTTAAAAAATGGATCATAACACTGAACAATGGAATTGAGCTGTCAGCTGAAACATATTACTGATTCATGAAAGATCTGGGATTTTTCCAGATATAACTATTTCTATGTTGGAAGTTCAGTCTAAATATGTACAGCATAATTCTAAGTAGAACATAATCTATGTAGACGCACTGCTACATAGATTTCTGAAGTTCTTTTTATCTACATATTTCCCTCCACCTCAACATGACCCCCCCGCAACTTCCAGCCACCTCAGCGTCTCTCATCTTTCATTTCCATGTCCTTAACTCACTGAGCGAAAAGAATTCTGTTCTGGTTGCTCTTACTTTCAGGGGAATAGGGGCCCTACTTTCTTTTCTTTGGGAATATACAACCCTGGATTATCTGCTGTCTAATTCTAAAAAACAGTTGTTTTTTATGTTTTGAGATTGTTAATTGTGGGACTCAAGGTCAGTTCTTGTACACCAGCATTTCTAAAAACGAAATCATAGTGTTCTTCTTTGTTTGGCATTTTGTGAGTTGATACTTAAATTCTAGTAGGCTCAAACATTATCCTGAGGGTAAAGAGACCGGGACAAGAGTTGAAGGTTTTGGGCTATAGTCACGAATTCCCACATAGGCCTGGTTCCATGGCCGAGGGATGATGCATGTGCTACAACTCAGTCTCCTCATCTGTAAGCTGAGACAGTTGCACTTAATTGATTGCAAATCTCCTCCTCACACAAACATTTTGAATCAGTGGTGGAAACCATTTGCCAAATCTTTAGATGGATAGGTTGACCTTTTTACAGTTTACTTGAAAGCTGATTTCAACATCATTCTTTACAGCAAAAAACAAAAACTAGAGTCTTAAATTTCTGTGTGGCTGCAAGTCCTGCTCACACTAATAGGAATTACACACAAGCACCTCACTGAGAATAGAGTCATCAACATCTTTTACAAGTCATGACAAGTACCCAAGGAATGGTGTGTTTCAAAGTAACCATCTCATATTTTAGCATAGAATCAGCAAAGATCAGTTCCAAACCACCTCCCCAGTTTCCCCCACCCTGTTTCCTGAATCAAAACACCCATGAAATGCATCTACTTCTCAGGCACCTGTTGGCTGACTGTTGAAATGAAGATAATGGCTAAATAAGAAGGTACTTGGCTGGAAATAAAATCCAAATGGTTGATTATCTTTCTTTTTGGTTTCAGATTCCTCCTAATCAGATAATTGTAGATTAAAGAACTTTATCTGTTTGAAGTCATAGCAGAAGCATTAAATAGTGTTTTTGCTGATCCATGGAACAGATGTAGCTGTTGTCCTGGATAGTATTGTATGGTGTCTTGGAAAATTAATCAGTATATTTTTCTGACCCTCTACTCTCAGGGGAGTCATGTCTGAATTTTTACCTTTGACTATGCCATCATCCTAGCTGCAGGGAGAATGTCAAGGTAATATTTTCAATAAACCATCAGTAGAAGCATTTTTTTCTAAAATCGTGCCTTTGTAGAACACATGTTAGGACTTTAAAGGTAATCTTGTCCTGATCTCTCACTTAACAAAGTCTTCCATGTGAGTTGGTAGTATTATAATTCCTAAGGGAGGGAAGTACACTCACACATTTTACACAAAAAATTAAAAACAAAACTGTTTCCTAGTTCACCCTCAGCTAAAGCAGAAAATTCAATTAACCAGATTCTTTTTCCCATCCAGGTTATTGTAGCTAGATTAATCTTAATTGAATGAAAGAAAATATACGACAAGCCTCAAGACAATTTTTTTTTCTTTTGCAGGAAACTGTTGAAATGCACTGCCAGGCTGAGCTACATGAATTGATGTTCACTTACATGTGTATGACTGGGCTTACGAACCTCATGAATTTGCACCTAGGGTGGGTCATTCAAGGAACTGTATACCTCTTTTACTAATAGCCCCCTATTCTCCTACTGTTGGATGTCAGGTTGCCAGTTTTTACATAGATAACACTCCCATTCTTGCCCTTCTCTAGAGAATAGAATAATCATGTTTCTGTTGTAAGGAAATGGGTTACTCTGGCACTTCACATTCCTGAAATAAAGAGCTGTGGAGAAGAATGTTCATGAAAGTGGTGGACAAGATTCTACCTCTTCTACATAAGTGAAACTTATAGCTGATGATGATTTTGGATATAAGAATGGATGTCGGGGCATTCTCTATTAGTTACATGTATCCTGAAAGTTAGTTTACCTACAGTTGTTTGAAAATATTTTACTTTCCCCAGCAAAAAAAAAAAAATCATTTTGTTACATTTCATTGAATGACTAAAAAATGCTTTCAAGTTTTCTCTTGGGCCTCCCTGGTGGCATAGTGGGTTGAGTGCCACATTGTGAAGCATCTGCAGCACAGCACCGCAAATTTGATCCCTGGCCAGGGAGGGAACCCATATGGCACAGCAGACCTCTCCTGCCTCACCCACTGCTCCCCTCAGCAGTGTACTTCAGTAGATCTGCCTGTTCTCCTCCCCACTCTGTCTCTGGTGAATCCTCTCACCTCCCACGACTCTGGCCTGCACCCCAGCTCTTGTATGCATAAATAAATAAATCTCTAAAAAAAAAGTTATCTATCCTCAGATAGAGAGATAAAAGGATAGAAAGTGCCATGGAAGTAGGAGGTTATCATTTTATATAACCCTACGTTTCCTAATGGCTGGAAACTCAACCATTATTATGACTAATGCTAGAGACTATAAGTTTTATTAACTAGTTCTATGCCAGATATTTTATCAATGCATTATCCATGTATTAATTAAATTCTCAGAAAAATCCAAGGAGACAGAAACTGGTGTCATCTTATTTGACCAAAAATTTTGATGATACACTTCTTTCTGCAATACATTTCAATGCTACTGTCTTTAGCAAGTCAAGAAACTCTTAAGGGAATTTAAACCCCATTTAAAATGTGACATCACAGGAAGATGAGATGTTGATACTTTGATGATTTGGTGTGGGAGAAGTAGATAATTCTGTTGAAAGTCAGAGCAAACAGCACTGTCTGCAGCATCTTGATTTCACATGCATTCCAATTTTAGCTGGGCTTTTAATCACATACGTCTATAAACATTTCAGTGTCCATGGCCTGTGAAGCTGAGAAAATGAGGACGGCCCAAGAAAGCAGATCTCCAAGGTCAAG
Source organism: Galemys pyrenaicus (assembly GCA_019455555.1). NCBI lineage: Eukaryota > Metazoa > Chordata > Mammalia > Eulipotyphla > Talpidae > Galemys > Galemys pyrenaicus. The sequence goes on from JAGFMF010011464.1 coordinate 657,282, forward strand.
ATTTGGCATTTGGAATTTCTGACAACAGGATGTTTCAAACCTCCCTGCCAGACAACTCCCTTCGGACTGCACAGGCTCTAGAACATAAATTAGTTCACTCTCTGCTTTAAATTACCCTGCATACTTTGTCACTCCGAGTTGTTTTGTTTTAATGGATGCAGGGAAGAAATTGGATGCATTGGTGACTATCCTTAATTCTGGCCTAACAGAACCTGTACCTGGAACTCTGCGTAGATAATTCAAACCCAGTATCTAGCTCTAGGGTTTCTCATACAACACTGCAGTGGGGTCTTGCCCTCTATGCAAAGTTTGTTGAAAAAAAGAGTGCCCATCTGGGAGGAATTTCCAATGCCTTCTTGGATTCACAGGTAGTCTGCCTACTTCCTTGCTTGCTCATTTTCTTCTTTTGAATATTTATGCTTCTTTTACCCATTGATTTTGAAAGAAGGATATGGAAATTGATTGGCAGACCAGTGAATAGTGGATGGGAAAATTTTGCCCTTGAATATAAATGAGTCACTTCTAAGAGAACTGTGACCACTGACAAATGCCTATGGAGTAAGAAGACTCCATGGTCCCTCTACGCACGTAATCTTCTGCTGTATTGATGTCAGCAAGCAGGGAGGAGTATTTGTTCTCCACGGGGACTGAAGGATGTTCACCATTCCCAGTGTTCCACTGAATGTGTGACATTAAACCTCTAATTTCAAGAGATTTATAAAATTCTCAAACACATTCATTAATTGGAGGCACTTACAGCATTGGGGGTATTAACAACCTGCAGAGGGAGATTTCTGAGAGTTGGGAACGGTGTCATTATGGGGCTTTTCTTTGGGTGAGGAGCAAAGAACTCTTCTATTGAAAATACAGTTGCCTTTGCATATACATCCTGTTCACTCCCTATCCTTTTCTACAGCTTTGGGAAACAAAAAGAACAATTAATTTTTCTCATTCAAGCCTGAACGTGCTATTAATATGTGTAAAGAAATTCATTCTGTATATCCAGTAGTTTGCTTCATGTTGGAACAATACAAAAATGGGTGTAGCAGATTTCTTCCCCATGATCCAAACTGAACAATTATATTCACAGACTATTTTTCAATTCCCCATGACTTTCTCATGGCAAACACTCCATAAACATTTGTTGAATAGATGAAAGAGAACAGCTATGCACTCCATATAAAATTTGAATTCTCCGAGACTCCCAGACATAAGTAGGTAGGTAAGGTAGCTTTATGTTCTTGACTTACAGATGAGGAATAAAGTACAGACGAAACCATTAAACTAGGTTATAAAGCAGGAAAACACTGGTGATGGCTACTGGGTCCACAGAAATCATACATGATTATACAGGTGACTACAACATCCAATTGAAAGGTTGAGGTATCTTTCAGCAGCATAAAATAGGGGGGATAAAATAAAATCAGGATCTTTACGGACTTATCACAGTACTTAGAGTCTTTAAAAATGGTGATGAAACTATGGCAGTAACACCTGAAAGGGGGAAGGGAACTTTCTATATTCCCCAAACAGCAAACAAACAGAACTGTAAGTCATTACTTACATTCATGTAAGTCATGAAATAAACATCTCATACCGAAAAAGAATGGTGACCATAGGCAAGAGAAAGATAAACAGCAGAAAGAGGGTGGTATAGAGCAACGATAAGGATATGCTGAGACTGGACAGTGCACAAAATGTAGATACTGCCCATGTGAGGCTGAAGAAAGACATTTCCTATATCTGCCTCCAACCCAACCCAGTATTTAGAAACCCTCTTAGGAACCATTAGCTCTACAACTGCCCCCTCCCCAAACCATTAATCACTGATGTTGGAGTACAACTAACTCTAGTTTCTTTTATTCTGCTAAAGAACAGATTCCAGGAAGTTCTGTGACACAAAAGTGACAATGCTATTATTTGTGCTTAAATTCACTTCAAAAAGCCAGGCAATTTATATTTTTTTAAGCCAGAAGTTTGGGCAAGCTCATCCTACATAACAAATGACTGGAATTTCTTCCTACCCCATGACTATCCTTCCCATACCTTTCAGAATTAATGTGATTTTCAGGAGAAATACAGAATTGAAACAGATTACTTCCTAAGGCTCTTGCACTCTCTACTATGCACATAGCAACGACATACCTGAATAGATACACACTATTTTGAATTCTCTTTCTCCTTTCTTAATGATAAACGTGCCCACTTGGGACTTCACATATCACCTGTAATAGGAATGGATTCATTACGCTTAGCTCGTGATCATCAGTCGCCCTGATATCAACTGCGTTTCCTGTCCCATGACACTTGTGTTAGACACACATGTACGTCCTCCTTCAGTTCCAGGGATCCTTCTTTCACAGTGGGTGTTGTGTCTATCAACATGCTGGAATACATGGTATACTGGAAAACCCTTGGAGGATGAAGACTGACCAGAAAATATTACCTGGAAATAGATGTTTCCACATGTATAGGACAAGTTTCTAAAAAAAAAAATAAAAACCTGTCCACTGATGGCCAGTTTATTCATAGACTTATAATAAGATCAAGTTTGAGCATAATCTTGAATTTGGCAAAATTGGTTCTTCCATCTTAGAAAATGAAAAAAGGCATTTGCTTTTATGCTTATATCATGGAGTGCTAAATTCAGAGACAGTGTCAAATGTTGGTTATGGCAGAACACTATCAAACATAGCTGGGCAGGAAGACTTGGGTCTCTCAGGCAAAGTGGCTGTTGTTTGTGGGAAGAGTAAACTGAAGAGAATAATATTGGAGTCAGGTTTCTATGGTATTGGGACTAAATTGGGTAGCCTTTCTCTGCTACCCAGTCTTCTGGGAAAGTTATCTTAATACTTTCTGGAGCGTTTCTTGTAAATTTATTTATATCATCGTTTTCATAAGCATGACTCAGTTTAAAGAGGAATGTCTTTAGAGTTTGAGTTCCCTGGCTTGAACTCTGGTTGTGACACATTCTACCTGGGTTGTGTATTATGCAAAGTGCTTTTTTTTTTTAAAAGATTTTGCATTTATGCATACAAAAACTGGGTACAGGCCAGAGGCACAAGCGGTGAAACAGAGTGGGGAGCAGAATAGACAGATTGAACTACACTGCTGAGGGGAGCACTGAGTGAGGCAAGGGAGTTCTTCTGTGCCACCAGGGAGGCCCTCACTTTTGGTCTGTTCATTTTTAACTGGATAACAAGAACAGCTTCCGTGTTGGGTGTTGTGGGGACTATTATATAGCTACACATGAGAAAGTAAAGGATAGTTGTGGATATTAGCAGTCATTATTGTCATCCTAGTTTGACCCACACTTAGGGAAAATGAGAAAAATTCCTGGAAGCCAGTACTTGCTTATGTTCTCCTAAAGAAATATTCTACATTTTATAATGCTTTCTCAATTTAAATTCACCCTTCTCCTCCTTAAGCATCTGGGGACCTTTAATTCTACAGATTTTTTGCCTACAGCACATCATGGTTCTTCTGAATCTTTATAGTAAGAGAACCTACACAATGTATATATTAAGACAGCAGCATTATGAATCAAAGGCATTGATTTCATTTCATGGGCTCCAAACAGTTACTGAGCTACTTGCACATTTTATTTTTAAAATCACTTCTTAGAATTTAGGTATGATCTAAGTAGTCTAAAGTCAGGTTACCAATTAAATGAGGTTGCGATCCCTTTCATATGAGTTTATTTCATCCATTTGTGGACTGCACCCTCCTTAATAAAATCTAATTACAGCTTCTCCTCTGGCCTTTTCTAAAGAAATGACTTACATGATTCTCTTTTGGAGGGGATGCTATCTGACCGACTCACGTGCATTTCTTCTATTTAGTCCTAATATACTAAGCACTTTCATTCTCCCTACTTAGCCCTAGCTCTGGCTTTCTATCCTAAAGATCATGGTGCAGGTTTAAAAGAGGTTGGGATGAGGGACTATCCAATATCTAAAGTAAAGTCCATTATGGGGTTGACTGTAGTATTGCTATTGCTTTTGTTATAGACCACTTGTCCAATCAGTTGTCCTATACGGAGCACTTAGCATCCAGTCACAGTGCACAATTATCCTAAGTGAGAGTTTGCCCTAAGACAAGAAATATGAATCTCAGAGAGGAAATAAGGATGATACGTCCAAGGTCACCCAGATGATATATGACAAAGCTTGGATCTGAACCATGACCTCAGCATCCAGGCCCTTAGTAAATTCTAAGGGCAGAAATCACTGCGAATTATAACACGAAAACACAGTACTGTTCTTCACATCTCTGATGTTTATCTCTCTCATCTCTCCCTGCAGTCTTTTTCCAGACCTCAGGTTCTTTTTTGTTTTAGAAAGTAGAAGGACTTCGTAAAGGAGAGTAGTACAAGCAAGACAGGGACAGATAGGTGACAAAAAGACAGCACCAAACTTCAGGGGGAGGAAAAGAGAAAATATGTGACTTCCTCCAATCATCCCTTTATATTTTCTCCTTTTCTTTCTTTTGCTTGTGTTTTTTTTTCCTGAAATATATTGTGTCTTTTAATTCTTAAAGATTTTGAATCTCAGTTTTCATAAACCACCTACCCACAGAGTTTACCGATAATCATTTAAGACTCTCTTTACTCCAAGGGACATTTTCATTTTAGTAGAAGACATTTTTCAGATTAAAAAATACTTTGGGATCAAAGCAATGAATATTTTATAGTGGGTTTCTGGCACCAAGATAATTTGTGAGGATATCCCTGGACTCATGGCCAGGCTACACAGCTCTTTTTCTTATTATTTTCTTGGCCACATGGTTTGGAGCCCAAACTCTAAGCAATGGAATACAACTTGAAAAGGAAGACGAGGAGGAACAAATGGAAAGAAAAAGTGTGTTCTGACATGATTTAGATTAAGTGGTCTCTCACAGCCATAGCCAAGTCGCTCTTACTCCATTGATAAACTGGGCCCTGCACAAATATTATGAACCAGTCATACTCTTCAGCAATGTTGGAATCCTGGGCTGGTTGGGAAGTGTCTTTCAGCATCACAGATACCATGCTGCTCTTCCTTCCACTTGGGACCCTCAGCTTGTTAAGTGCATGCATGCCACATCAATGAGAACTAAGCAGTTTTGAGTTCCAGCTGTCACACTTACTAGTTTGGTGCACTTGAGTCAGTTATTTATTCTTTGTAGCCTCAATTTTTTGATGATTTAATGTGGACAATGATTTATGGACAATGGTTAATGGTCAGAATGTTAATCACTGGACTAAGTGTGGTGCCAACCATTTTATTGTATGACAACTCCCTTAAGGAGAATCTTGGTGCAGATAGATTGAAAAGATTTTTCGTGTCATGATGCTATGAGGGGACTTTCCTGTGATACAGCCATATCTACACAGTTCCAGAGTCTACTGTTTAAGTCTGGCATATAGTACACAATTGGTCAATGGCAGCTAGTCTTCTCAATCCAAGTCCTAGCCTTTCCCACAGCAGATTTGCCTAACTGTAACTGTGCTGGGCTGATGCAACATGCAGATGTTGTTCATTCAGACCTCTGTCCCTGTGGGGGACAGACACTAGAATTTCTTGATGTTCATCCAGGCTTTTTCTTGCCACTAATTTTTTGGGACCACTGTACCACTGAACTGGTGTGACTCATCTTAGGCTTATATGATCCTGATATTGGATATGGCTCATACTAATATACTCATACATAGTACCTTGCATTTAGTCAGCTGCTCCCATACAACATGTATTAACAGACAATTATGCAGGGTATGGAGCACAGAGTCAGCAGTTGAAGATGGATGCATAATAATTCAGTACATGGTCTCCCATACTTAAGTCAAGACAATCTAGTTAAGCAGGCAAGAAAACAAGAAAATGTCTCACTGAAAATGCAAATGATCACAGAAAATATCAAAGAGTAGGTGGGAAATTATTTTCATCTTGAAGACTAAATCAGTCTTATGCATATATGAAAGAAATCATTGACTATAAAACTCAATTTCTCCCTGGATTTTGTGGGAAGTTTTAGCAACTACCTGAAAAGAACATTATTGCCCAGCAAAGAATGTTTTCTCCTAAAAGAGTTCTTTCCTGGGAAAGAAAATGCATCTGACTCCCAAAGCCAAGTTTGGAGACAAGTACATAGACTTGGAAACAGGACAGTTTTCAAAAGTTCCAAGAAGTTTTCACAGAAATGAATCTATTTTCTTTGAAACATAACACAATCAGTGATTTTTTTTCAATATATAAAGTATACTCCAGGCCTGTAAATACTCTTGGATAATTAAATAAAGTGAACTAAACTGGTATTTAGACAAACAATATATTTTAATGAAAGCCTTCAAAGTAAAATTAAGTCAATGCATGGTTTCTTTGAACAAGCATGTATTAACCGAAGCCAACACGTATTTGCCTTTGCAGAAATTGATACTAGAGCAGATACACTTATAATCAAAGCCAGAGCTCTCGCTTGATTTTTTTTTCATCCTAACCCATGTATCCTAATTAAACCCATATGAATGAACTTCAGCTATTAATTTTACATAACCTGATATACATGCACTGCTGAATAAATCTAGGGTCCTTTAACCAAATTAGAGAAGTTAACTGTAACGGATATATTTGTTGGCTGGGGCCTAACATATAATTTACTTAAACCAATATTAGAATTGAAACCAATGTATCTGTATTTCAACCACATACATTTTCCCAGCATATGTGATTGTTACATAAATAGATACATATTCCTCTAGACCACTTCATATTCATGAAACCAATGAATTAACTGAATTCAGCAGATGTGACAGAATAATCACCCCGCCTTCCATTTCCTTTTTCCCCCATTTTTAAACATAACATTGAAAAATACTTTTGTGAAACAGGTCAGCTAGGGAAACAGGAGAGTGTACAAGGCAAAATTAATGAGGGTACTGCTCTGTTAGGAAGAATGCAGGGCTTAGAGCGAGCAGTTTCAAACCTATTCCAATTATGCAACTAACTTGTGTGTTCTTGGATAAATCACTTAACTCATCTGGGTCTCATTTATCTTATTTGTAAAGCGGAGATAATTCTTCCCCAATCACAGAAGGCTGTTATAAGACTGGAAAAGGAGATAAATATGTAAACTTACTTTGAAGTGGTCTTTTAATCATTACACAGATAATAGGCATTATTGTCGCTGATAATTCTCCTGTCCTCAGGTTCAACAAATGGTTGTCAGTAGCCAAAAAATTAAAAGTCATAACTTGGAAGCAGTCATACCACGTTTTTGTATATGCTTCTCATTTTTCTGTGACAGTCTCAGACTAGAACAATATAGTGAATAGCCAGCCAAGTGCATGTCAAGAATCACACAGTCAAAAAAGAACTGAAGGTCATTATCTATTATCAATCACCCTATTACGTGATCCAAAAGGGGGAAGAAAATATCGCAGGACTTTATTTTTCCTGAGCAAGTAAGAAAATAAAAAACATGTATCTCAGCAAGTCCTGAATAAATGATGAGTATATTCTTCAAGGGAAAAAAGAATGAAAAATGCCTCATCCATTTTGGACAATGCATGATAAAAAGGAAATCAATGTTGATCTGGCATGTACAGAATAACACTAGAAAAATCTAATAGGAGTTTAATCGAAGACCCAGTTCTTCACAGGTAATAAGCATCTGCAGACTTAAGCCTGAATTTACCACAGGAATTTTCTCTTCTGTGCTCCAATAGACTATTAGTTATAAACTAAGAATGACTAATCAATATAAACTATGGAACTCTAGGAATTAAAAACTGTTGTATAATATAGCTATCCTTTGTCAGGTCTCTTCTGGGATGCTTTCTGAGATAACTTCTTGATGGCAGTTATCTTAGGTAATATTCCCATTGGGTAGCCCAGGACTTTTCCCCATAAATTATATTAAAATATATTTTACATTGTGACAGTGTAGACATACAAGGAACATAACTATGCTAAAGAAAAAATATTTTAGAAAATTTCAGAAACCATTTTAGAAAAATACTTATTACTCTATTTAATAGTCCATGAAATTTTATTTGATTCTATATATTTTATAATGTTTCATTAAATATTTTTAGCTGGTATCCAATTGATGACATGATTGACAAATGGTAAGTAATAAACAGTATAAAGGACATTGACCTAGAGTAGTACTCTCTCTCAAAGTGCCTTTCAAGTCTCCTGAAGGATTAGAAGCTTATGTTCACATGAGTGTGTTTACTGGTAAGAATTCTCTTGCTGTCATTTCCCATAGCCATGTTATAGTAAAAAACTAAGTGCTCAATGACAGATGAGTGGACAAAGATATATATATATACAATGCAATACTACTCAACTACAAATAAGAGATGAAATCTTTCCATTTGCAACAAGACGATGGAGTTGGAAGGGGTTTGCTATGTGAAATAAATCAAAGAGAAAGACAAATACCACATTATTTTACTCATTATGTGGTACATACAGAAACAAAACAAAGGAACAGACAAAACTAAATCAAAACAAACCCTAGAAATCTGGCAGTAGAATTGAGGCTACCATAGGGACAGGCTAGTGGGGAATAATAGAAGGAGGAGACCCAGCGGGCTGTGGTTGAGGATTATGGATTTCTTGGTGGTAGGTGTGTTGTGGTAACACACACCTGAAGAGCTGTGAACCTATATCCTAGATCATATACAGAGTTGTAACTCAAAGGAGTTCTCCCCTTTTGTTAACTGCATGAGTTGTTGGAGTTAACTCCAGGAATGTTATTTTTCAAACTTATATCTAAGAGAGTTGAAGAATTATGGTCTGTTAGCCCGATTTAACCAAGTTTGAAAATAGTCTATTTGATAAATTATTCATAAAAATTGAGTTTCAGTTTCTTCAATTGCAAATGGGAAAATCATGCCTTCCCACTGGTGACTTAGAGTTAATGGGATGCTTGTAAATGCATACAATGTATATAGTAGGTGTTACATAGATATTGGTTTCCTTCTTTCTTTTTAACTACTTTTCATTTTTTTTCTTCTTAAAAAGCAGTATCAGAAGTAGCTAAAAACCCCAACCTGGAATGGTTAGACTGACAATTCAGGTGGTTATTCATTTGATATAAAATAAGGCCACCTTTTTGTTGAGGGAGTTTGTCAAAGAGAGACTAAAACAAAGGAAAACATTTTCCACCACTGACTCAAGAAAAATTTTACTAGCAAATCTGGCAGAGAAAGAACAAATGACATTTGTGGATTTGGACAGCTACAACACTGAGAAGTTATAGGCTCTCCTGTTTGCTTTATTTTTTTGTGCTTGCTAGTCTTTCTAACCTAGTGGGACCTCAAATTAGGGGTAAGTCCTGAAAGTAATTATCCTTAAACCATACTAATCTGAGCAGCATGATTCTCAGAGACTTTTAGCATGGATTAGACCCTAGGAAAACATGAAATATTTGTTTTCAATAACCCCTCTTTTTTTGTTTCTCTTCTGTCATTGTTGCCTGGAATCTACTCAGACTTCTCAATCTTCATATCAGGTCCAAAGTCATCACTTTGTAACGTTTCCCATTAAAATAACAATTTTCTTAAAGAATGAAAAACAATTAGATTAAGTCACTTTACTCAAAGGTAGACATGATGCACTTAGATACTGGTTAATAGTACTTCACTCACAACATTGTGGAAGAGGCTATAATCCCTTTCTCCCTTGAAAACAACTATTGAAAAAGACTCATATGAGTGACCAGGAAAATCCAGACACTTTGATCTAGCCACACAGCCTCAGCATATCTCCAGGGAATTCAAGAACTAAGGTTGGTGGATGCTGAGGGGAAATAGGAGGCGGCGAAGGAGCACACGTCTGGGCTGGAGGTCAACCTCCCAAGCCACACTGAGGGAAATCCAGGGCATTTCAAAATTCCTTGGAGGCATTTTCCTCACAAGATAGTGGGCTCCAGCTCAACCCAGGCCAGTGGAAGCTCTGCAGACTCTGACCCAGAAAACTGAAAAACTCACTATTGAAGTATCAAGTCTACTGAAAGATTCTTCCCAGCACCTCTCCAGATAAAGATCAAAGGAAAGCCAGATGGAGCCAGGCCAGACTCCATAAGAAGCCCAACAGCTTTTCTAGAGGGAACTCACAAATCCTCTGGGAAGGCAATCCAAGTTTGCATATACTTCTCAGGCCTAAAATGGCAGCTTCTGCCAGTGAGGCAAGGACAGGGCAGTGACAGCCATTGTGGACAGCCATAATGTTAAGCAGACACACGTATGTGCCTGCTTCACACACAGTGCAGCCTCTGTGCCGAGTGCAAATTATTCCTGGGTTGTGAGTCTGGTGGTCCTGACACTGCCCTTCCCATTGGAGGCCCAAGTGTCACAGATCAGAACCCCTTGATGAAAGGAACAAGAGGGAGGTGGGATGGGAAGTGAAGACAACCTAAGCACAGAATACAGCTTACTGGATAGCAAAACAAGAGGTAGAGGTGACTAATGTCACCCTCAAAACAAGATTGTCTACTAAAACCCTAAACCCTCCTCCTGTCTACACTGCACACCAAGCTAAACAGAGAAAAAAATGAAGATAAATCTACAGTGCCCCAAACACATACCATGAATAAATAGCTATAATCAAAACAAGTTACATGCCTAGGAGGCAGGGAATATCTCCACACAAGATGGAAAAGCAAAATGAGGATAAAAGTGCCAGGATAAATATAAAGGAGACAGAAATAGAGAAATTAATTGACAGCAACTTCAAACAGCAATATTAAAATGTTATATGAGATACTGGAAGGCCAGTCAAAGGCATATAGGCAGATAAAAGATCTCAGAAAGGAGATCCAGGAACAAAGATCTTCTCTGAAGAGACTGAAAACATACAATAATCACAAAAAAGGTTCTGAATACAAACTTAGATAGTGATCTATATAGAATCAAAATGGCAGATAGAAGAATTTCATCTGTAGAGGACTCCAATGAACAAATTACATACTTAGAAGAAGAAAGCACAAAGGGAAAATAAGGAAACTATATGAAAAATATCAAACTCAATTAGAAGAGGAAACTTATGACTGATCGGATTCTTAGAAGGGGAGGAAAAAAATAGTAGAAACCCTATTCAAAAAAATAATAATGAGATCTTCCTAAACGTCCAGAATGAATTATGGAAGTTCAGCAAGCAGGAAAAAAAAAAAAAAAACACTTAAATTCTTAAATGCAACAAAGATCTATACCCAGACACATCATTTTCAAACTATCAAAAATCAGTGACAAAGAAACAAGGGAATATAATGCAATATAATAATTTATAAGGGCTCACAGAGTAGGATTTCCTTGGATTACAGTCCAAACACTCTCCAGGCAAGAGAGTGGAGGGGGCCTTCTTGGTGGCTCAAGGGTTTAAGGCCCAGCATTATGAAGCTATCCACAGCTACTGTAGCACTAGTTCGATCCTAGCCAGGGAGGCACATCACACCTTTCCTGTCTTGCCTGCTGCTCTCTTCAGCAGTGTATCTCAGTAGATCTGCCTCTTCAGTTCCCCACTCTGTCTCTGGTGAATCTTATCACCCCACCCCCATCTCACCTATATCCCAGTTCTTGTATGCATAAATAAAATCTTCCCAAAATTAAAAAAAAAAAGATAGTGGAAGGAAAATTTCATAGTCCTATAAGAACTATCAGATAGGAATTCTCTATCTTGCGAAATCATCAACTATGTATGAAGGAGTAGTTGAGCTTCTTTCAAACAGAAGCTAATGGAGTCTGCTCCTCAAGTAACACTAAAAGGAGTTCTTCTGCAAGAAAAGAAAAACTGAAGCACACACTCCTTAGCAAAATGAAAAGAGCAATATAACACCAGTGCCAAGAGCAAGAGGACTGAGTTAACATGAAATACTAAGGGGGAAGAAGAAATGGACAGAAACAATGTCATTAAATGTCAAAAGGCAGACACCAGCTTCTAAAAGACCTAAAGCAAAGGAATTCAAGTAAAACCCTCATGGTAACCATTAATCAAAAATCCAGGATAGATACCTGCAGGTGGAGAAAAAAATTGACAGAAATATTAAGGAAAGCCATCCAGAAAGAGCAGAGAAACAAAGTGGAAGGGGAAAGAACAACAACAACAAAATAAAAAGTCAGTAACAAAATGACTAAACAGTTTATATCAATAAGCACCCTAAAAATAAATGGCCTGAATTCACCAATAAAAAGACACAGGCTAAAATGTGGGTAAAAAATTCCACCCATCAGTACTTCGTTTACAACAGACCCATTTAAAAACAAAGCTAAAAAGAACTGGCTACAGTAAGGTCACCCAAACTAATAACTCAAAAAGTAAATGAGGAACTGCTATTCTTATATACAGTAAGAAGTAATTCATTAATATTTGTGCTCAAATACAGGAGCACCTATTAACAAATCTAAAACAATATATCTACAAAAATACAGTTGTTGCCAGAGACTTCAACATGCCACTAACACAAAGGAATAGATCATGCAGACAGAAAATTAATAAATAAAGTTTTTAAACAAAGTATTAGTTCAGATAGACATCGTATATTGACAGATTTTTCCATCCTTGAAGCAATGAATATACTTTCTTCTACAGTGAACATGGAATATTTTTAAGAATAGATCATATTATTGTTTAGGACATAAAACAAGTCTAAGAAAGTACATAAAATAGAAATTTACCAAGCATCTTCATAGACCACAATACAATAAAGCTAAAAATTAATCATAAAAGGAATCCTCGAACAAACCAAAATATATGGAGACCAAACAAAATGTTTGCATACAACTCTTGGGTTAAGGAAGAAGTTAAAGAGATTAAAAAATCTAAAGACTAGTTAAAATGTAGAACAAGTTATCAAACCATACAGGATGCTTTAAAAGCAGAACTAGGGGAAGTTCATCGCAATACAGGTCCAAATTAAAAAACAAAGCTGTCAATTTAACAATCTCGCTCTGCAGCTGAAGAAACTAGAAAAAAAAAAAAAAGTATCCCAAAACTAGAGGGTAAGGATGATTAAAAATTAGAGCAGAAATAAGAGGAATAGATAAAAAGACAATGTGAAAGATTAATAAAACTAAAAGTTAGGTGTTTGAAAAAAATTAATTGACAAGCCATTAGTTATGTTTATGAAGAAAGGAGAAAACCCAAATTAATTGAATCCTAAGTAGAGAGGTGAAATTACAACAGATGCTGGAGAAATATATAGGATCTTATGAACCCATTATAAAACTATGCAAACAAACTGGGTAACCTAGAAGAAATGGAGACTCATACAACCTTCCAAGCTTGAATTAGGATGAAATAAACAGCTTAAACAGTCCAATCACAAGTGCTGAAATACAAAGAGTAATAAAATCTCCTCAAGAACAACAGCTTAGGACCAGATGGCTTTACCAGTAAATCCTACCAAACCTATAAGGAAGATCAAATACCTACCTACTCATACTCTACCAAAACAAAAAACAAACAAAAAACTGAAGAGGGTAGAAACTGCCCCAAAATATTCTAGATATTCTAGTAGGCTAATATTAGCCTATACCAAAACCAAACAAAGATATACAAAAAAAGAAAATTATAGCCCAATATCAATATCTCTCATGAACATAGATGGAAAATTCTAACAAAATCCTAGCAAACCAAATACCAAATACAATATAGTATGTATTGTATAGTAGATAACAAACCAAATACAAAATTGTATATCAAGAGAATAGTCCATCATAATCAAGTAGGTTTTATCTCAGGGATATAAGGCTGTTTTGACATATGTAAAACAATCAGTGTCATCCATCAGATAAAAAAAAATGGAATACAAAACTCACATCATTATCATAGATGCCAAAACGAAAAATCATTTGATAACATCTAACATCCATTTATGATTAAAAAATCCTCCAAAAAAGGAATGGAAACTAGCTAAATATTATAAAAATTGTGCATGATGAACCACAGCCAATATCATATTTGATGGTGAAAAACTGAAAGCATTTCCATTAAGATCAGGAACCAGACAGGGATATCCACTAACACCATTGTTATTCAACATAGTCCTAGAAGTCCTATGAAGCAATTAGGCAAGAAAAAGACAGAAGAAATCCAAACTGGAAAAGGGGTTAAACTGTCACTATTTGCAGATGACATGTTAATATACTTAGAGAAACCAAAAGATTCTACAAAATAACTTATAGAAAAAAAGATGAAAACTTAATGAAAAGGTGGCAGGGCACAAAAATCAATGACTTCTTGATATGTGAATAATGTATCAGAAAAAAGAAAATATACAATATAGTTCGATTTAGAATCACACCAGAAGAATGAAATACTTGGGAAAGAACAAAGTTGGTGGAGGGCCTGTACATGGAAACTTATAAAATTATATTAAAGGAAATAAAAGACACAAAGAAAAGGAAAGCTACCCCATGTTCACTGGTAGTAAGAATAAACATCATCAAAATAGCCTTATTTTCCCAAGGCAGTTTATAGATTTAATGCAATACCTATTAAAAATATCAGTAACTTTAAAGAAACAGCACAATCATTTTTACGGAACCACAAAAGGCCCCAAACAGCTAAAACAATCTGGAGAGGAAAGAAGAATGGAGGCATCACACTTGTTAACTTTAAGCCATAATACACAGCAACAATAATCAAAATAGTATGGTCCTGGAACAAAATCAGAAACTGAGACCAATGGAACAGAATAGAAAGCCCACAGACAAATCCATATAAATATGGACAGCTAACTTTTGACAAAAGTATTATGGCCACACAGTGGAGAAAAAACCTTTTAAAAAGTGTTGCTCGAAAACATGGATAAGACATCAAAAAAAAAAAAAAAGAAATCAAGACCCACATTTAACACCATAGATGAAATTCATTCAAAATAGATATGTACATAAGAACTGAAACCATACAGTACTTGGAAACAAAACAAAACATAGGGGATAGTCTCCAGTGTATTTCAGAATACAACCCCAGCAGCAAGAGAAATGAAAATAAAAATCAGCAAGTAGGACTATAGCAACTTTGAAGTTATCTTACCTCAAAAGAAACCATCGCAAAAACAAAAAGATAGTTTACAGAATCAGAAAAAGTATTTGTGTACCATACATCTGACAAGGGGTTAATCTCAAATTTACAAAGTTACTTACTCAATCCAACAACAAAGAAATGAATGACCGATTTTAAAAAGTGGGCAAAGGGCCTCAACAGACACCGCTATAGAAGACAGTTAGCTGGCCCACAGACATGTGGAAACATGTTTGACATCACTTATTGTAAGAGAAATGCAAATCAAAGCTACACCGAGATACCACCTCACTCCTGTGAGAATGGCCCATATGAAAACAGAATTAACATATGTTGGCAAAGTTGTGGTGAAAAAGGAACTCTCATCCACTGTTGGTGGGAATGCAAGCTGGTACATCCCCTGTGGAAAGTGATATTGAGATGTCTGAAGAAAATAAAAATGTTTCCATTTTACCCAGCAATATCCCTTCTAGGTATTTATCCAAATAACAAAAAATCTAATGAAAAAGAGCTACCCACTCCAATGTACTTAGCACCAACATTTACAATTGACAAATCATGAAACCAACCCAGTGCCCTTCCATACATGAATGGATAGAGAAACGTGGAGCACTGATTCAATGGAACAATACAGAGTTGGGAAGACAAGAGTGGCATTTGGGGGAAAAGTGGATGGACCTTGAGGGGATTATGTTGCATGAAATCAATAAAAAATTTAAAGATTTTAGGTGGTTTCACTCATCTGTGGAATATAAATACAAGAAAAACAAAAACAATTACATGCAAACAGTAGAGGAAATAAAATTTGAATTTAGCAAAAAGAAGGTAACAGTTACCAGAAGGGAGAGAAGAAAAGGTGGAGGGAATGGGAGAGGGAGGCAGATGCAGTATGGGCATGGGTGGTTTGGTGGTGATTTTTTTTTTTAGAGATTTATTTATCATACAAGAGCTGGAGTACAGTCCAGAATCACGGGAGATGAGAGGGTTCACCAGAGACAGAGTGGGGAGCAGAACAAGCAGATTAACTGAAATACGCTGCAGAGGGGAGCAGTGGGTGAGGCAGAAAAGTGGTCTGCTGCATCATGTGGGTCCCCTCCCTGGCCAGGGATCGAATTCAAGCTGCTCTGCCTTAAATGCTTCATAGTGCAGTGTGGTGTTCAACCCATTGTGCCACCAAGGAAGGCAGTGAGATTTTTTTTTAAAAAAAATTCAAAAGTAAAAAATAAATGTCTACCGCACAGGCTTACTTTAAGGGTGAAATGGATTAAGACATGTAAAATGACACATAATAAGACTGTCAATCTTAACTATCACTATCATCATTATAGTTATTATTTTTAAATGTAGTCTCCAAAAAAACCCCCAAACAAACAAAAAAACCAAGTGTGTCTTTTCTCCATTCTAGGGAGACTGGAAAACAAACTCAACAGTTCAGTTCTCAAACTTGCGCTTGTTCCTGAATCACCCAAAGTTTGTTTCATTCTGGACAATTGGTCCAGAAATTTTGATTTAGTAAATTAGAGAGTTGACCGAGAATTTGCTTGTTTTATAAGCTTTTCCAGGACAGTTTAATTTTTCCTTTTGAAAATCTACATCTAAAAGAATGCTTCATAATGGAACAGTAAATGGAGAGGTACTTAGGTTAAGCATTTCTTAAAGTCATACTAAAGGATTGCTCGTGAAAATTTATGCCTGAACTCCACCCTGTTTCAGAATTATCATGATTCCTATGTGGATGATGAAATCCATTTTTCACACTGTAAAAATTTTAAGAGTGCCCAATAAATATCCATGTAGTGGGACAATGTGTTATACAGGAATATTTCTATTGTGAGCGCCTCATAGTTCCTGTATGAATCTTGGATTAAATTCCCCAATTAAAAAAAAAAAAATCAACCAATCATAGTATCACAGGCATTTTGAATCTAGTTGACCCTTGGTTTTTGCTAAACGAGAGAACCACAGTCCAATGACAAAAATGTATAAATTCATAAGGTGATTTCATATTTTTCCATTTGTTTACTATTAACAAGACAGAAGGACAGATAATGTGGTATATGCCCTAAGACATGGTTATCTGTCGGTATAGAAACAAAAATCCAGAGAAAGCATTGGGTGTTTCTAATCCATAGCAGAGTTTGTAATCAAATCAGGCCACCTGATGGTAATTCGGGGCTCTTGACCGCACTGTGTTTTTGCAACATGAGTAAAGTGTGAACTCTGGTTTTTTAAAGAATGTTTTGGGACAGCAGCAAGATTAATGTATCAGATATCTGTTGCTTAGTGACTTTTAGCAATATTGATTTATTTTCTAATTTTATGGGTCAGTAATTTAGGTTGGGATCCGTTGCGCTGTTTTCTAGCCATGGTTGTGATATGTTGTTGGTCATCCAGTGGTTCTGCTTCTGGATACTGACTGTCAAGTCAGCCCCAGGAAACAAGGAAACCATGTGTCTTTCATCATCTAACAAACTGCTCCAGTGCCTTTTACATGGAAGCTTGATGCAGTTCCCAGCAAGAGAGTAGAATCTGCACTTCCTCTTGAGGCCCATGCTTAAAATGATCATTAACAATCCCTCTGTCACATAAAGTCACGAGTTAAGACTAAGTTTCAAGGTATGAAGAAATATCACCTCCTTGGTGGTAGGAGGAAGTTATATAGAAGACTCTAGAAGGGGAATAATTGAGGCCATCTGTGCAACCTTCCACAGTTGACTTTAAAAAGTAGGAAAATTAGCAAAGCATATATATATGTCATACATATATTTGTATTATACATACAGCTAGAAATACTTAAGTATTTTATATATTTTCATTTTAGTTTTTCTCTATTTTCCAATTTTTTTAATTGAAAAATAATGCACTTGAAAATTCAAATCACAAAAACTTTGAGGGTAATTTAACTCGTGGGAGATAATAAAATCCAAGAACATGAGTGTAGTTAGAAAATCTTACCAACTTTGATCATCCTCTGCCATATCCACATAGTAGACTGACAGTACTAGACTCGTCTCTAATAAAAAGAATATTAAATTTAGTGTGGACATTCTGAACGTGAGGGTTGCAAAATCTGACTGGATGGGTATAGTGTAGGTGGTTGAGGATTGGTGAGAACACAATTATTTTTATCTCTGAATAGTTAGAGATGGTCTAGGAGGCTTGAAGATATAAAGACTTTAACTGATACCTCTACTCACAAGTGTACTGTGCATGCTATTTCATAGAAATTAGCCTTTGTTTTATTAAATTTGCTTTTTCAAATTTTTATGGGAATGAGATTATGTATAAATATTTTTAAACTGTAAAGTATAAGATATATAGTAACACCTTAATGTACAGAGCACACTATTTTCTTCTAGACCTTTGAGATCATGGCAGAATTGTCGGCGCAAAATAGAAGCTTTTAAATTTACTATTTTTTTTAACCTCTGGCTTGATGACATTTTGTCCATTTAAGATAGATGTTTCTCTTTTTTTAAACTCATTTTTTTAGCTTAATGCTCCAAAGTGTTTTAACTTATACTTCTAATCAAGATCTATCTATGTAAGTTAAATCATCCATGCCAAGGCTGGATTCAAAACATTTCCCCTTACAGAATGTTTGCTCCAATTCCAGTCCGCTAAAGGAAGTCCCCTAATTCCAATCCCTGAAAGGAAGCATAGAAAAAGTGGGCTGGAGAGGAATCTCAGCAAGGTCTTTGAACCAGTGTTACTCTTAAGTTTCTCTTCTTTTCAAAATCCAAAGCTCACAATCACGCTTTACAACCACAATTAAACAGAAAGACATCTAATTTCCTCTAGGTGAATGCTTAGGAAACCGATTCACAATGATGGCTTTACCAAACAGAAACATTCCTTAAAAACAGGCATCAGGTTTAGGTGTATTTTTTTTTTTTTTTTGCATTGTTTAGGTATTTCCTCAAAAGCAACTTTGGTATTTGGCACAGTAAACTGGTAGGCTTGCTCTCTCATTTAACATGTCACCTTCCAAATTCCCACCAATTTCACTTCATAATTTCTCAGTTGAGCATGACAAGTTTCACCCTCTCCCACCATCCCACACGGCACTGGACTGGACAGTTTCACTCATTGCTAGTGCCCAACTTTCCATCCCACCTCCATTCATTTGTTCCTCTCTCCTTTTTTTATTAGGTGTCAAAGCAGATGACTAACACCCAATTGCATTACAGGGTTTAGCATGTGGAAATTTTGGCAAATATAAAATTATCACTCAAATCAATATATTCAAAACTGTAATAAGGAAAGTGAAGGAAAAGCAGTGGATTATGAAAGAACACAGTAAGGGGATCTAATGTAGATAGGACGTGAAGTCAGGGAAGACTTCTATAAGGGAGGAATTTGAGAGCAAATCTAGAAGGTGTAGGAGTTAACCTAGTAAAGGACTTGAAGTAAGTGGTTAATCCAAGTAAGTGCATGTGGGAAGGAACGGTTAAGATAGTGCAACTGAGAGAAAACTAATGTTTCAGGAGGGTAGAAAGTGAAGAGTTGATACAGAAATCCATCTTTAGTCTAAGAACAAGATAAAATTAACCAATTTTGAGGAAGAGATTTTCTATGTGAAAAATTATTGCTGGCTGATAATAGGAAAAGATTAGATTTAGGACCTGTGTTATCTCAGTCTGAACCAGTTCAGTGATTGTGGTTTAGATCTGAGTGGCAGTTTTGAAGTCAGAGGGAACTGGAAAATCGAAAAATGGACTTTAAATATGAAATTGATATCGCTTTTTGAACTACTGGAGTCCAATGCTAATTTTCCTTCAAGACCTTTCTCTACCCAGGGTCTATATTTTTAAATATTTTCCTAGTGTCTGCCTAATTCCATTCTAATTAGATACAGAAGATTGCAATCATCTGCATTGTTCAGTCTCCTTTCTCATCCTCAGGTGTCCTAAATTCTAAGAATCTCCACTGAAGTGACTAACCTTTTAGCTTTATACAACACACATGGGACGTTCAAATTAACAGTAACGGCACAAACACAATTCAATACTCAAAAGGGCAAATGTCTTTTCCAAATTATATATTTTCTTTTTCTGGAAGTGCCTAAAAACACAACTCCCAAGCTTTAAAACTTATCTCCTGTCAATAATAAAATGAGATTATGTAACAAATGTTTAACCCTCCCAGCATCCTCCCAGGTTCTAAAATCATGTTTATATAAGACTTAGATTAAAAAATTAATTCCTCATGTATGGATTTAGTGTCCTGTTGGTTTAGTTATAAAAGCAAGGAAAGCTTTCCACACAAGGTTCTATTACTGATACTAGTCAAATATTCCGTTAAGCCAAAAAAATATTATATCCCCATCACGTCTGTTCATATCCAGGACTAAATCCTTCTACGGCCTCATATTCAGTAAAAAATCTAAATTATTCTCATTAATTGACAACTCATGTCAGAGTTATTAATATTATTGAAGCAATTAGCAATGAAATATTCAAAACAATTTTAAAAAATTTGGTCAGGCATATTCATATCCTTATTCAAAATATAATTTCATAAAGAGACACAGGGTATTAGTTTTATAATGCTGCCTTAATAAATTTAGAGAATTAAAAAGATACAAATTTATTACCTTAAAGCTCTTATGTCAGAATTCTGGGTTGATTCCGTTGAATTGTGTGGTCCAGGGTTTCAAAAGTGGAAATCAGTTTGGGGGAGACTCCAGAGAATCTGCCTTGAAGCTCCTTTCGGAGGTCAGCAGGATTTAGTTTCATGATGTGGAACACGGGCCTTTTATTGCTGACTGTCGGCAGGACATCACGGTCAGTTTCTAGAAGTTGCCCACATTCCTTAATTCCTCAGATCACAGCAGCCTCCATATTCCAAGTCAGAAACGGCACATCAGATCTTTCTTTTGTTCTATATCGCTCTGATTTTCCTTTCCGCTGCTTCTCCTCTGCTTCCTTTTCTGTTGAATTCTTTGGCCTTCCTGTTCCACGCTTTAAAGGTGTGTGAGATTCTATTGAGAGCACCTGGATGCCCAGACAAGGCACTCTATTTTAAAGTCAGCTGATTATATTTTCAGGGTTCTTTCATAGAAACATCTAGTTGAGTATTGGATAAAATAATCAGAAATACTCTAGGGACAACTTTAGAACTCTGCCTACCACACTCAAAAACTCAGAACTGT
This sequence comes from Galemys pyrenaicus, assembly GCA_019455555.1. NCBI lineage: Eukaryota > Metazoa > Chordata > Mammalia > Eulipotyphla > Talpidae > Galemys > Galemys pyrenaicus. The sequence continues at coordinate 678,444 of JAGFMF010011464.1, forward strand.
GCAGTGACTCTGATAATTAGTCAGGTTTCAGAACCAATTTACCAAATAAATTGGTAATGTTACAGGGCAACCCTAATATAAAATGGGTTTTTTACACTGGGTTCTTTACCTGTGCGCTCAGAAGGTTTAAAAATCCCAACTTCAGGTACATGTGGCAAAAGTTATTAGCACGTTTTATTTTATGAAAGAAAGGGGAATAAAATAGTAATAACACTAAAGGAAAAAGAAAAGGATACAAATCCACAAATACTCTACCAGATCTAAGCAATGGCGCGTTGAGGGCTAGCTCTGAGTTGAATGAATGGCTCCGAAGGAAGGGGGTCTGGCTCCTTTGTTAGAGAGTGTGTTTAAAGCTCACCTTGGTTTTTACAGCCAGCCTGGCTGCTTAACTCCACCCTCAGGTCCCAGTAATTTACTTTTTGATAATTATTTTATCGGATTTGTGGTTCTGGAACACTGATGGTCTGGAGTGGGGGTTGGAGTCCACACACCCATAATTTATTTAGGACCACCTTTTTCTGGAACACTGATGGTCTGGAGTGGGGGTTGGAGTCCACACACCCATAATCCATTTAGGACCACCTTTCCCCCTAGCAATAAGAGTAACAGTTAACTTGTATAGACAGGTAACTTGGAATGTATAGAAATAGCTGATTAAAAACTGGAGTCATGCATAATAGTCTTGTAAAGTGAAAAACTCTAAATTATTTTCACAGGTCAATCTAATTTGCCCATAAGAACGTTTATATCCCTGTCACCTGCTATTATGAAAAATAAACTAAAAATAAAGACAATTTTAAACTGAAGAATTAAAGAAATGTAAGTTTTGACTTTTCTTTTGAATGTTATTATCCTGAATTCCAGTCAGCCTGATGTGAGAGAAGTTTCTGTATATCTGGCTGTGAACTTTATGAAAGTAATCTTAACATATAGTTGTTGTCACTGTACTTGCTAACAAACTACTGCTCACTTTCTTATCCTGAATCCTTCACAGTATTTCCTTTCTCTTTTACTCTCATTTTTTAGTGACGTAATATTCATTTACAACACCACACAGGTTTCAGGTGTATCATTTCTCACCTCAGCAGCTGTCTCTATCCCCGCCATACACCTCACCACATCCCCTTCCTCTGAGTCATCATCACTGTGTCTTATTAGGTACTTAAAAATGAAAGAAATGTAGTTGGTTGGAGTTCCTATATCTGTGGTTAATATGCATGTCCTCATATTCTTGTACCATTTTTCTTCATATTTCTATCTTATTTTCAATTTCAATCATTTTCTGTTTAGAGCTTACAACCAGGCTTCCATTAATTACAGTGATTATATAACAGATGAAAAGGGTACCTGTGTGTAAACATTAGGGTTCTGCAGAGAAACAGAATCAACAGAATTTATACATGTACTTATTATAAGGGATGCATGAGGCCATGATTATGGGGGCTGATGAGGCCCCAGCTCTGCAGTCAATAAGCTAGGAAGAGCCAGTGGCGCAATTCCCACAGTGTGCCTGAAATCAGGAGATCTGATGGTGTCATTCCAGAACAGGTGACAGTAGGCTGGAAAACTCAGGATGAGCTGACATTTCAGTTTGTCTCTGAAGGTTTAGAAAAACTAAAGTTCCCCCCCAACGCACTCACAGAGAGTCAGATAGAAGAAATGCCCTCTTCCTTTTGGGAGTGTCAGCATTTTTGTTCTATTCAGGTCTTCAGCTGATTGAATTAACAACAGCCATTCAATCAGTTTTACTTAGTGTACTAATTCAAATGTTAATTTCATCCAGAAACACATTCACAGACACACTCAAATAATTGACCAAGTATCTGTGTAAACTGTGGCCTGTTCACACAAAAACTGAACTGTGATAGGCTGAATAACAATCCCCAAAGAGCTCTACAGCCTAATCTCCAGAACCTGTGGATAGTAACGTAAAGAAAAGAAAACATTGCAGGTGTGATTAATTTGAGGCTCTTGGGCTAAACAAATTATCTTGGATTATTTGAATGTGTTCTAACTGTAACTTCAAGTGTTCTTATAAAAGGAGGCCATCCCTGGTGGCGCAGTGGGTTAAGCAACGCACTATGAAGCAGACCACAACCACTGCAGCACGAGTTCGATCCCTGCTGCCGGCCAGGGGGGGACCCACA